>JALPQI010031424.1:0-38890 GCA_025490895.1 Thaumatotibia leucotreta
ACGAATAGACTTGACGAAATAACCTGTAGGTACCTAAAAAAACAATTGAAATAAATAATTTAAACAAATTGTTGTTATGATAAAAAGTACTGGAAATGTTAAAAAATATTCAAATCGGCCTAAAAAAAAAGAAAAAAATTTTTTTTTGGTGGAATTGACATAAGGTCTCATAATATTTTGTGTTTATTTTGATGTCTAGAATGCATAGTTAAAATCTTTCGCAGTGCTCGCGTAACACCGTGTATAATTATGTACCTATGCCAAAAATATGGAAATCCAATTTCTGCGAAATAACACATGACCTAAATAATAATTATGCCAAAATAGTTTCTGGCAAAGTAATATTCTAAATATTGTTTACAAAAATTGATTATGCCAAGTCTCTTATAACATAAGCGTTTCGAAAAAAAATGCCATATAGAGGGATTAGAGGGAGCCCTAAACAGACAGAGAGACAGACAGACATACAAACAATGATTTTGAAACTTTACAAAATAAACACACCGTCAGGTGGGCATCAAGTCATGTGGTAATTCTTTATGTATGTCATAAGAAAAGTTATAGTAACTGTACATTGCAAGCACTGCACATCCCCCCGACAGCATTAAATATAATTGCTGTACCCACGATCACGCTGACTTAATACACTTATTTTAATTACTTTATTCGTTAACGTTTATACGTCCGTAGCTGATACTCTTCATGCGTTAGTTTACAATAAATTATATCATAACCATAGATCAGTGATTTTATTTATCACATCCACCATCAAGAATGGGGCAAGTGTTGGGCTCGTACGGTAACTTAAACTCAGATCACATCATCAGTCTATAATTAGTCCACTGCTGGACAAAGGCCTCTCGTATTAGGTACCTAAGCATACGGACGCATTAGGAAGTAAATACCCATAATCGCCACGCAGGGCAAGCTGTTGCCCATCATCCAATATTCAATAAATAATGGTCAGTGACACTTCGAATCCCTTAGTTGACTATTAGGGCACCCACGGGAAGAGTTGGGGTGGTAACAAATGTATTTCTATTGCCATCACCACACGGCCACTCAACTTATACTCATTACATACCATTTTACAAGAATCAGTTGTGAAATTCAGACGGATGCAAAATAATATTTTCTGAATCAGAGTTCGCTTATTATAATAAGAATTGTTTCCCAGCGGAAATACTCTAGATCTTTAAGTTCAATGGGTTCAAACAAGTTTTAATTTCTTAACAAGCCATGTGGACAGCACAAAAAATATTTTAACTACCTACCTATTTGCAGAAAGTATATTTTAAAATAAATATACAAAACCTTGCCTATCAATAATTATGTTTACACATAGGTAAGTAGGTGACTATCAAATTTGCTCAGTGTATTTTACAGGGATCTGTTACGAATTGAAACGGTCACATGTACAAAAATCATGCATTCAAACAAAGAAAAACAGGTGGGCAGGCAAATCGACAGGCAAACTATAACTTTCAGCCAGGCTATGAACAGGCACAGAGACGAACAGACAAACAGATCTTCTGATTTCATTAACGTGGAGGTTTATTTAGTTTTTAGGTCATGAAGACTTCAAATTTGAGAATTTAGGTATTCAGTTTAAATCAACGTTTTCTTCTGTATGGACCAACAGACACACAAACTTACTAGGAAGGTGATACGTTGTTTCCTGTAGTTGATTTTTATACGTATATAATAATTATGTATGTATTATGAATTAAAAAACCCACCAAGTGCGAGTCGGACTCCGTACCATTATCAATTTATCATAAAAAATACAGTTAAAACAACCTATCTCAAAAACTATAAGAGATACATCTTGTCTCTTTTTCGTTAATTAAATACGAGTATATGTATTTTACCATCTCTTTTACGCATTATGAAGTATGAAGATAAGTGTTTGTCAACTATCAATAAATTGTAGGAGGTGTATGGTGTGAAGTATTTATTTCGCTCATTTTGTTAGAGTAAGACGTATCTTTACTTATATATCATTGGCGGTTCATACAACACAATCCTCACCAAATATCATTACTTCCGAGTATTCCATTTATTGTTTCCGAGTAAATTGGATGTGACGGACAGACACGGACAGAGACGGACATGACTTGACGAATATAAGGTTTTCGTTTTTTGCAATTTTGGCAACGGAACCCCAAAAACAGTTTGCTAAATTAGGAGACGGTTATGAATAAAGGGGTTATAATCTTCCATATCACTACATAATATAAAACAAAGTCGCATTCTCTTGTCCCTATATCCCTATTGTATGCTTCAATCTTTACACCTACGCAACGGATTTCGATGCGTTTTTTTTATCGATAGAGTGATTTAAGAAGAGGAGGTTTTAGGTAGACTATAAAACTTAAAATTATTTGAATAAAATAGTCTGCAAGTATAAAACCTGATAGGTTATCATCATACCCCGTTATCAATGTTGCAGATTCATTGAAACTGAGTCATAGGGTTGTCACAAAAGGTTAAATTTTTTGAGGTGATATTTTCATTAGCATTTTTCTTAATTGTGACGTTTGGCTATTGCATGGGCAGCTGATTTCCCTATTTGTCCATTCATTTTAACATTCTATTGTATATTTTCTAAACAATTTAACGACTTCATCCCAATAATCGTCACAATTGTATATGTCGAAGACATCTTACTTTAAAATTAATGGTGCACTGGCACAAATGTATCTTATTTTTATCTGTAACAGAAAAACCCGAACATTTTATTTAAAATAAACTATTATCAAAAATGCTTAAATAAGTACATATACTTATACTTAGTATTGTAGGTAGGTACTTATGTAGGTACATTTTTTTAACTTATTTATACACTGTTATTTGTACAAGTTACATAATTCACGAACCATTTCCGCGTCGCATTCGGGTTACTTCTAATTTCGCCATCAGCTCCAGCTTAAACCGGGAAAATTCTGCGTGATCAATGAGGAAATTCATGATCACTATCACTACATAGTATAAAATAAAGTCACTTCTTCTGTCCCTACGCTTATATCTTTCAAACTACGCAACGGATTTTGATGAGATTTTTTTTTATAGGTAGAGTAATTCAAGAGGAAGGTTTATATGTAGGTATAGTACCCGTGCGAAGCCGGGGCGGGTCGCTAGTTTTAACTATATATTAAGAGAACGAATTACATTATGTCATAAATCAATTTTGACAAATAAATGACGCTATCACATATTATAGACTAAAAAAGGAATATAACCTTTTTTTATTACGGGGTGAAAAGAGGTTTTATTTTGTTAACAACTTCAAATACCATGTCATATTATATAGGTACGTAGGTAAACTAAAATTAACATGTAAAGTGCCAACCCTAGCGTTTTCAATGAATCTGCAACACTGATAACGGGGTATGGTTATCATTATAGGTCCATAAGAGATTGCCTAATCTAAAATCATAATGCCATGTTCATACCTACGTACAGATTAATAAAATTAGGACTCCAACTATTCAATATGTATTTAAGTATTTGTATGTATCTATTCTATATATTACATATTTTGTAGTTTAGTTCTCACACAAGCCTTGATGGAGTTTATTGTGGCACTAGGTTGATATGTGTAAGATGGTCACATGCTAAATATATTTATTTGTTCATATACTAATCGTCCAATAATAAAGAAATATATTTTTTTAAATTATGTTGTTATTATTCGAAACACGACAAAACATAGCTATATAAATATTTAATTATGTTTAGTGTTTCTTGTTATATCGGCAATATTTTAGGTAGGTACAATCAGCAGCAGATATTGCTTAACGAGTAGGGTGTTCACAATGATCTTAACACACTCTAATAGTCGTGCATAGTTTATTTTGAAAACTCTGCCCGCTTAGCAATATCTGCTGCTGACTGTACATCATCTGAGAAAATTTCAACTAATTATCCATTAGATACATATTGGTGATAGACAGACAGATGGACAGACAGTGAAGTATGAAGATGCCCAGGATCGCGCAAAGAGGAGGAAAGGTAGGTACGGACCCTGGCAAAAGCCGGGATAACGATAGGTAGAAACAGAAGAATAGCCTTCATAATAATATTACAGAAACGTGATTAAACTTAATGTTTGTACAAGTTATTTTCCAGTCATCCTTGTCGCACACGCATATTGGCGCGACTGGTGCGAGCAAGAGGGGAAGAATAGTAGTAGTTGCATTTCGATGCAAGTGCAAAAAAAAAAAAATTTTTCCACGAGGATGAAAGTCAATCACCCGAGTTAAAAAGAAGTTTTTACACGTGTATCGAACGACTTTTCTCATAACAAGTGCCTTAAAAAGAGAAATTAACGTACGAGAAGCGTGCGCAAAATTTTACTTCTCCGCACTAGTTAGGAAAAGTAAGTTACGCAGTCAATAAAGCTAGCTCATATCACAATAATATAGGAGGCGGGGACTTGACGCTAGGTAGGTCGACTTGTGGAGGAATGCCCCATGATATTAGTATAATAAATATGTTGTTTGATAACAGCCTAAATCAAGCCATAATATTACCGCGAGTTTTTTTTTCATCGTTTGTTTTCAAATTGTTCCAGTAATATGGTTTCTAAACCAGAGCTACTTTACTTTTTATTTTAATTGCGAGAAATTAAAATATACTAATTATTCATAGGTACACAATAACACGATAATTTTAACTTTATATATTCTGTGACTCTGCTCGGTCTGAGACGCTCATTTTGAGAGGTTGCCGACAGTATGCAGCGCGCAGCGCCGTCTCACATGGTGATTGGTTGATTTGAAAAGGTAATGTCTTTGAGTGGACAGTTTGAATGAAATTATTTGAAAATATTACATGCGTAGCTAAAACTTTAGTATTGCTTTGTAAGTCTAATGACAGTAATGACTGTTGGAATATGTCAAGTGAAAAGTATATCCACTGACGTGCTTCATGTAACTTTAGCTACATGTCATCACTCTTATTTTACATAGGAATAGAGTCTATCGCAAAAATCAAAGCATGTGAGTGGCTAAGGGTATTGTTATCTATTACATATTATAGATTGACAAGTTACACACCTATAACATACTGAATACTTTCGCTGTCCTGCAATATATGTGTACCTACACATAGCTATTTAAGCTACAGTTAGTCTCTAATACGACGACATTAGGTTCATATGATATGAATTCCATAATGAATTATACAACTCTAAAAGTAGTAAACACTCACTGAGTATTAGTTGCACAAATAATTGGGGTTTGATTGGTGGAATCTGATGTTTCAGGCTCGTGAGTTTGGTCGGTCTTAATATCCCGCCAAGCTGCTATCCTCCTGAAATTGTCACATTGGTGAATTTAATTTATTATACCTCCCTATCTGTTCTTTTTATTGAAATTAATAATAACTGACAAAGTTCGTGTCGCAATTGGCAATAGAATAAAGGTAATAATATGTATATCTACTACAGAATCATTTGAATCGTTACCTAACACAAAGATTAGCTGGCAAATTTAATGTGAGAGTAAAATGTGAGAGTGTCATAAATATAGAAGAAAAAATGTTCTAACTACTTTAAAAGCGGCTCGGGTATTCCGATAAACTCTTATCGCAGTACACGTGAGTACAGTTGTACTTATTAAATAGGTGTTTTAACTATTACGCTTCAAATTTTAAATTTTCGCTACGGCGAGATACTTACTATGTGGTGCCATGGTGAAGGAGTAACCCCGCTTCTACTCGACGCTTTTTCTTTTCCCCCCCAGATCAACGGTGTTTTCGGTACTCATTTTTATTCGTTCTGCCCATCGTTGTGGGCATGTTTATGATATCGATTTTATTCGAAACGAACACTTTTGCCTTGACTTGTGGAACAAAATTGCAAAATGTTGACTCATAGATGACATTGACTTTGCTGTGACAAATGAACAAAATATTTAGTGACCACTTACCAAAAAGTATTTTACGCGTCCATTTAAATTAAAGTCGTCAGCCTCGGTAGCCGAGTTAGTTGTGACCCTATCTATGAAGCTGGAGGTTCCGGGTTCGAATCCCAGTGAAAGCATTATTTTGTGTATTTTTTTTATCACAAATATTTGTTCCTTGATCGTGGCTATCTATGTGTTTAAGTATCTGTATGTAGTTACATGATATGTATCATCGCTTATTTCTTATTACCCACAACACAAGCCTTGATTTAAGCTTAAGATGTCCCGATATATTTATTTGTTTATTATTATTATTAATTTATAGCCACTTATTTTATTTATTACCTCTCAGATATTAATTAGTACCTATCATATTAATGTGCACCTTTCTTCCAAACTGTTGTACAAGTTACGCTAAATGAGAATTAAAGTGAGCATCATAGTTAGATACAAAAGTAGCTACCTAACTACCTACTGGCTGTAATTCATAAAAAATACTGACCGATATATTGTATTTTGAGATCCGACCTGGCGAATCGAGGGATAAAATTTTACCGGATATTTTATTTGATAAAAACAATAACAACATACCTATTTTATGAATTACGCTTACTTTTAATAATCCATCTATTGACCGAATATATTACTAATTAGTGAGGTCATTTAACTAGCAGTTTTAAAGTGACATCTGTGATGGATATGGTTAAACTTACCTTGTCATCTGCCTCCATGTTAGTTTTCATGGATAGTATTATTCACGCACATATACAAAGGCAAAGAGCGAAATTGTATCAATTTTCAAATTGATAATTCAGAAATACTATACCACTTTTTGGACTTTTTTTTACATACGCGCCATCTACGGGATACGTACAACTTACTATCAAGGTTCAAAATTACAAAAAGTCTACTAATTAACAGAGTTAATGTCGACAAATTTGTATGAAAATCGCACAGGGACATCCACCTTAAGAAAATTATTTAAACGTGAGTGATTGTGATTGCCATCATGTTGCGTAAATCAAACCTATTGAAATTTTCGCCAATTTAATTAAAACAAACATTATTGTCTGTCTATTGTTGTTTGTCAGTTCTTTAGTGAAAATCGGTACCTATTTGCATTTATGTTCAAAATACAGATGCAAAATACTGAAACATTTTATATAACTTAATAGACAAGATATTCATAACATGATTATCCAGATCAGATCTAAATTGGGTAGTTTATTTATAGAAATATTGGAAAAATACCGTTACTGCAAGTATTTCCGCTGGAGCCAATTTCGCCTCCAAACAAACAACGGCACACGTGCCCGCCGTCGGGTCCGATGTCGCACAATAGCCCCTCATCATATCCGCAGGGATTCGATTCACATGGATCTAATCTGTCGTCACACTTGGCTCCTTGAAATTCGATAGGGCAGATACAAGTATATTCCGACGCCGATCCCTCTATAGATCTACACGTAGCCCCGTTCTTGCACGGCATACTCATACACGGATTAGATTGGCACTCTCGAACGTTCTCCATAGACACGACTAATGGGTCCGGTCGTCCCAATTTCTTTGTCACTTGATGACGTATTATTCTTAAGTATTTCACGCACCCTATAAAACCACTCCGGGTGCCGATATTATCGAAAACCCTGCACAAAGATATTGGTTATATGTCAATACCGCGTTTGATTGGTTTTTATGAAAGATATAGGAGAATAATAAAAGCAATTTTCCTTTGGTCAAACAAAGGCAAGGTATTAGTAGTAATTGAGATAATAAACATACTTGGAGTAGTTTGAAGGAACGCTGCCCACGTAAGCATCTTCGGCCAAGTCTAAAGCTTTCAGATGCCCGCTAGATTGTCCTACAACATCCTCCATGTCATCAACTGACAAAATTCCATCTCGATGGTACCTTTTTGCAGATACTTTGTGATATTCATTTAACGTTATCTTTTCTAAAGAAGTTAGAACCAATGCTCCGTTTCCGAGATTGTACCTGTTAATGAAACTCAACGTTATCACAGCGTACCTATTGAATAATGGTTATTTAACAAAGAACAAATCAATCAAGTTTTACCTTACCTGAACTCCAAATATCCATTTACCAATGCGAGAGAAACAAAATCGCCCGTTCCGTCGTATTTTTGCTGATTGTACAATATGACGCCATTTTCAGTAAAAGCCTTAAATTCGATATCGATATTCAGCTTGTGGTATGCTTTCAGTGGTTTAAGGCGGATGAAAGAAGAGCCGTCAAAGAATGGCGTCTCTATGTAAGGTGTTAGGCTATCCTTTATAAGATATTCGCAGTTCATTCCAGTGTAAAGTCCAGTGCAGACGCAAGTGTAAGTGGATCCTGGCAGGTCGACGCAGCTTCCCAAGTTATAACACGGATCCGATAGGCACGCACTGTATTCCTCGGTCGTCTCCTGAGTCATTTGCTCTGGAATAAAACATTGATCTTACTGACCTCGATAACTTAGATTGGATATTGGTTGGCTACCTATAATATCGTTGGAATTTACGTCACGAACGCTTTACTGATAAACTACAGAAATATTCACTAGACATTTTGATACATTATATATTATGATGATTGATGACATACCTACAAAACTTTGAAGTCCATAACATATTGTAATAATTTAAATTGTAATTTTTATGGATCGGTTATCACAAAATATACGAAACATTCCAAAATATCAAGTTGAGGCATGTTAAAATTAGACAACCCCAAAAATTCTCACATTAACTAATCGTTGCCGAGTTAGAACCAACTTTTCTGCCGAAATTATTTAAAAATTCAAGCTCATTTGTTCCGAAAATAATGGGACAGGAATAAGTATTCATGGAAAGTTAAACTCTCTGTCTCGTCGCGGCGTTTCATTTAACTTTGTCATAGCTGATCTAAAGCGAGCATGCGGTTACTAAGAGCGAGTTCATTTCGGGACCAAGCGGGGCTTGAGCGGATGTGAAAATGGAACGCGTTGGAGAGCTATATAGTTCGCACGTAATTGGCTTCGTACACGGGAATTTTTATTCAAAACAATAAAATTCCTAGCACGATTAAAGTAGAAAATGTTTCGCTTAAAAAGCAACAGAGTTATATAGTTTCCACGGCAACAACAAGTAATAAAACTCGTAACTTTTATAAGGTTTTTTATATGATTTTTCCATTTCAGTATTTTTTCGTTGTTGTATAAAATATGTTTGTACGAAGGTATTTTAGAATGTGTTGTGCATTTTACCGAATACTACAAAATAGGTTTTTTAGAAAACATCACAAAAACAAAGTAGAATTAATTAAAGTTACACTTTTTCACCTGTATGTAATATGCATGATGTAGACCAATATTTAATGATATATATAATACTACCTGTAAATGAGCAAATACCTACATATTTATTATTTCTGGGCAATGGGGAATTTTGATAAAATTTGATATTGCGGGTATTGACAATCTAGTTTAATCTTTCCTGTAGCAAAACGGATGCTGTAAAGTTTCTAAGCAAAACTCGTTTGTCCTTATTCGTAGGTATCAACACGTTTTCAAATGTATACCTACAAAGACAAATAAAATCCAAGCAGAGCTATTTAAAAGTAACTTGGTAAGGTAATAGGAAACAAAATGGATTAGTAATTTATTAACCTTTGTCGATCATAAATACCAAGTTGGATATAAGTATTTCGTCTGTAATTTGGTAGTCTAATTATTGACAAAGTTGGAGACACCAATACAACTCCTAGCACAAGTTTGTTTCTCTTCGAAATTCGATACGAGTAATGGCCATAACTTTACGCTATAGTCATAATTTTAAGTAATTGGCATATTTAAAAAGTATGATAAGTGTTCTTCAAAAATATCACTGTCCCCTTTTAAATGATTGACTTCGTATAGGTTTTTAATTATATTTTACCTAGTTTCCGTTTTTATTATATTTAATTAATATTAGTTTTTCTAGTGCTTGAGATATAACGTATTATTCAATGTTTTAAATTAAATGATTATTGTGTTTATTATGTACCGACTTACTGGTAAGTATATACAATCTTGTATTCCGTGCGCCAGTAGAAAGCGAAAAGAATGTAAACAAACCTAAAAACTCGCATTTTTCAATAATCATGCATTTTCAGAGAACGATGTTTATAGTTTTTATCAACTTCAAACCTTAAACCTTGACTTCACGTGCATGTTTAGCTAACGTTACCGATATTAATTAGTATTTACGTAAAAATAAATCTACGAACGTGTTCCACGAATTTCACGATGTGTCAAACACAGCAAAATGCTATGGCAAGTCAGCCATATTTATTTGCATAATTTTTCGTTTTCCACTGGCGCACAGAATAGTGTGGTAGTGTGTTGAATAGTGAGTTTACACGTTATTTATGAACAGGTTACTCATTACGGGCAAGAAACTGTAATAGTACATCGTGCATCAAGGGAGGTAAGTACGGAATTACTATCGAGAGTGAGAGAGACTGTTAGTAATGACTCGAGTTAGTATTCCGCTTACCAACCGTGATTCATACAATGTTCTCATCACACTTACCGACAAAAAAATAAGTTTTAAGACAAAAAATTAAATGACGTAATGGCATTCTATTACAACCTAGGGAATTTCACTCTTCTATTACTCCCGCTATGTATGCAAGCAATGGCGCACTTAGACAGAAAGTGTGATGAAAAATAACGTTAATTATATTTATAGGTTATAATGCCCACACGTTAGACCTAATTGTTTCACTATATTATAAGCAGCTCGACTGTATAATATTGCTTACAATCACATTACACAGCTTTTGAGAATAAAGTATATCTTATCTCTTACATAAAATGAATACTATGACTACGAACCGGACTACGGACTCACCGATACACCCTTTCCGATGCTGCGCGGGCTGGTACCCTGCGCGGCAAACGCATGCGCTGCGCGCGCACCGTGCGCCGGGCAACGCTGCGCAGTCGCCGTCATCCGCACACAGGTCGCCAAGGAGCGCGCCCACTGCGCCCACCGTAGCCGTGGTCGCTGTTTGTGCACCTAACATTGAATTTAATTTTGCCTTTTGGTTCTGTTGTAAGTATAAAAATATCTTGAGACGTCTCACACATCGACCTACCTACGGTAAGCTCAAGTAAGGCTTTGTGTTATTGGTACCAAGCGATATATACCTATACATATTGGTTCTTAAACACATAGACAGTCACGACCAAGGAACAAATATTTGTGATAAATGAATACACAAATAGTTAATACTTTCTCCAAGATACGAACCCAGAACCCCCAACTTCGTTGGCAGTAGGGCTACACTACCAACTAGGCGACGGAGGCTGACTAACAACCTGTGCAGTACCTAACTAATGCAATAATGTAAAAATCCCTGTGTCATTGGTAGTTACGTAAAGGTATGAGCTAATTTTGTAGTAGGTAATGAGAGTAACAAGTACTTGGCAAGAGATCAAATCAAGTTAGTAAATGTTTAGAAATACGGGTACCTACTATTAACAATGCAGGGTGTCACTTCCTCTTGTCGTTAAGCTTATATTACCCACTTATTATATTATCGTAAAGGTCCGATTGCAAAAAAGTACATAATTACAAGCCATTAATGGAAAATAAATTTTACCTTAAAAGGTAAAACAAAAATTAAAATTAATTTTTGTTTTACGAAGTAAAATTTTGTGTATCAACTTTTGGTTTGAAAAAGAACAAATTCAAATTTTCGTCGAGCAATCAACAGTAGAAACCTATCTACCTATCTTCAAACTTTACCCCCTCTTAGTAGAAAGGAAGTAGTAGTGCCGAAGGTTGTTGGACAGTGCCAGATACTTGTAAGTACCACATAGCTTGTATGAATAACTTTCGTAAAACAATTGACGTTAATCGCGTCAAATAATTGACGATAAACTTTCGTAAAACAATTGACGTTAGTCGCGGCCTTAAATATATATTAATTTTTTTGCTTTTGACCCTAAACAGTCAAACTATAATTAACATTAATACAAGTAATAAGCACTTATTGATATTTAATCATGCACCAAAATACCTATCGTAACTTCTTTGAAAAAATCGTATACTGCCAATGAAACAATAACATTACATTAGTTTATTACCTACACAGTTAACACATATTTCATTTCTGTATTGTGGTGTGAAATATGTTTTCAAAGGATTGACGATTTATAATCCTTTGCGATTTATCTTATTCAGCGAATACAAATTCCCACCTATTCTCTCTCTACAGAAATCAGGCAACGATTAACAGTCAAAGGAACTAGGTTTTTGTAAATGAGACGTGGGATTTGCAAAAAACTAGCTGCACCGTAGTAACGGGTCGGGTTCTAGTCGAAAGTTGAGTAAAGCCTGTGGCTTAACAAGGCCTTTGTTATCACGTCAGTTGTGTAACTTGACTTGATTATGATCCTGCGCGTTGGTTATTTCAATAGGACAAGTATAGTCCAGTATTACAACTATGGTCCACAAGTTCAACTCGTAATTAAGCATCAATGGAAATCTTTTATTTTGGTTTTATCTAAGTTTTTTATTCATGAATGAGGAGAACTTGTGTAACAACTGAGTCAATAATATTATAATTACACTAAATCGAGGATATTTGACTTAGTTTTGGACCATAGTTGGGAGCTTTTGGACTATAGTTGGGTAGTTTTACGGTAAGTGATTATTTTAGCGGGGTTTGTAAGTTTAGTACATGATCATACATGACGCAAAAGTGTTTCGGAAAGCACATAGCTAATTTTTGTTAATGTAGCTATGAATTACCGATAATTGCTGTTCAATATCCGAACTAAGTTTGAACGAGTAAATAATTGCTTTTAAATACGGCGTTACATTGTCATATACCTGTGTCTTTTGTGTGATGACAGCAATTACTATAAACTGCTGATATTAATCAGAACGACCACAAAATAACATTCATTAATATGAAAATAACAACTGGAAAAGGTCGATGTGAATAATAGAATATAACTACCAATATCTTACCAACTTATTAACAAGCTCGGCGGTTTCGAGTTTACAAATAAATACATTTTTACTGGTTAGGCACTTCAGACTACTAATTTTAAAGTATTAGATTAGGAATTTTAAATAGGTAGGTAGGATTAATTTGTTGTGAAAAATATTCATGTCTGAATACTTTCAAATGATATTCAATACTAGTTACTAACATGAATTGAACAGTGTAGGTAATATCGCTTTAGCTTCCGATCATACATAATTAAAATTGCAAGAGTTGGGGAACATAGCCCAGATCAATCGTAACTTGAAATATAGTCGAATATGATAATGACATAAAATAATTGTACACAAAAACTGTGGCGTTATTTATATCTGTTTTAGGTTTCAGTGTAATTTTATAATAAATATATTTTGACATATTGTTTTCAATCACTCACCTTTAAACTTTTGTCCCAAAAGGCCACCCTCAAAGTCGCTTGGCGTTTCTTTCTTCGGCCAATCATACTTGTTGTAGTACTTGTCGGGGTTGAGCAAGTGCCTCGTGGACTTGGAGGCGGCGCCATCATCTTGTTGCGTGAACTGTATCGGCGAGGACGGCCTTGGCGGGCCCGCCGTGCCTGCCACCTCCGACAACTTGCACGGCCCGAACGCTTGTACTACAATGTCTTCTTGCGTGCGACACGCTTGCAATTTCAGGTGACACTCTGATTCATAAGTTTTCCCGTCGCTGCCGCATACCTGTTGGTTTACTTGGTATTAAATTTGCTTCAAGTACTTTCCTCCGATGTGAAGTTTTAACAACGTTTTCGTGAGCTCTTTAACGTGCACTTTAGAAGTTCGTAAATAACCACCTACATTGCTACTGCGATAATAGGTGAGCAGAAAATAAACAAGTTTGTTACTACTTTTTTAAAGGTTTTTAAAAACTACTTGTAGGATTTTTGTGAGCTAAGTTTAACGGTTAAAGCATTGTATTGCGAATTTGATTACTTGCTTATATGATTCTCTTAAATTGCATTTACTGGCACCAACAACACGAACCATTTTATGTCCGAGTTCGCTGGAGAGCTGCCAAATACGTTCCTATCGCAACGTTTATGTCAAAATGTTCATTGTAAAGAAGGTATCAAGTTTTAATGAATCCAATTTTCACACGTAATGCTTCACGAGTTTCAGCCTGATAACTTCAGATTAGAATAGGTAAAATATTAAAAACATTTTCACTGAAACGAAACTAAGTAATCCAATTTTAGAAGCATTTAAAAATTCATATACATTCATCGAGTTTTTAAACTTTAATATGCTCGCATTTGAATCTTTTCAATTATCTGCACAGTTCGTCCATGAAATATAATACCCATTGGCTTGATTAAGCAACAATCTATACGGGAAGGAAATCGCTGATATCGAAAGAAAATCTCTGTTTTCCTGTACGGAGCTTTTAACACTTAAATTCACTTATGTATATTGCATTTTTTTAGTTATAATGTTTTATGCACAATTAATAAAATACCTAATTACCTATACGACGTGTTTGTGATAAACGTAGAATACCACTTATGTCAGTTTAAGTGCAGCCTTTTGGCTACAATATGCGATTAAGGGTTAATAAAAGCTTACCAGCATAAATAAAAGCTTACCAGCATAAATAAAAGCTTACCAGCATAAATAAAAGCTTACCAGCATGTTGTTATCGCTATCCGGGCAAGGCGCTGCAGCACATTCGCACAACGCGCCGCCCGTGCGCTCAGTGCACACCGCGCCGAAGTAACACGACAACTCCGAGCAAGACTGCGCTACACCACCGCTTTCCGCTGATAAATATAAATATAATAATATGACATTTTAACTAAGGTAAAAGCTCACTTTTTAAATTGTTTGAGGTATTCTTGTGGATTTAGTAATATAATCAATAAATTATAGTAATATCTTTCCTAACTAGAAAACGGCTTTTACTGCTTATTTTCTTGCTTATGAACTTGTGCTTGGAACTGATAGAGTCCAGCTCACAACTTGTCATCTATAATTCGCTTATACATGCGTAGTGCGTACAATTTATTACACATAGTACTGACGGTAAGCACAGACGTTGGGGCCTAAGCGCTAGCGATGGTCAGTACACACGGTATACTTCTGCCCTACACAATGGCGCGTTGCCAACGAATCCGTACAATTTGTCACAAGGAAGCGTAAGTACTAACGCCCATTCGGCTCCAAGCGATATACTTCTGTCCTGCACACTGGTTCGTTGTTAATCAATTCGTACAATTTGTTATACATAAGTACTCACGGTCCAAACTGGTCATGAGACCATCCGCAACAGAACCAAAGTAACCGAAAAAGCTCTCCGAATCGCTAAACTGAAGTGGCATTGCGCGTAGAACCGATGGCCGTTGGGACGGGAAGGTTCTTGAGTGTCGGCCACGTACCGGAAGGCGTAGCGTAGGTAGGCCCCCCACAAGGTGGACTGATGACCTGGTGAAGGTCGCAGGAGTCCGCTGAATGCGGGTGGCGCAGGACCGGTCATTGTGTCAATCTTTGGGGGCCTATGTTCAGCAGTGGACATCTTTCGGCGGATGATGATGATGAAGTAATTACTCACGGTCAGCACCAGCACAGCCGTTAGACCCCAAGCGCCGGCGATGGTCAGCGCACACACAACACTTCTGGCCCTGCACACTGGTGCGTTGTTAACCAATTCGTACAATTTGTTACACATAAGTACTCACGGTCAGCACAGCCATTAGGCCTCAAGCGCCGGCGGTGGTCAGCGCACACAGTACACTTCTGGCCCTGCACACTGGTGCGTTGTTAACCAATTCCTACAATTTGTTATACAGAAATACTCACGGTCAGCACAGCCATTAGGCCCCAAGCGCCGGCGGTGGTCAGCGCACACAGTACACTTCTGGCCCTGCACACTGGTGCGTTGTTAACCAATTCCTACAATTTGTTATACAGAAATACTCACGGTCAGCACAGCCATTAGGCCCCAAGCGCCGGCGGTGGTCAGCGCACACAGTACACTTCTGGCCCTGCACACTGGTGCGTTGTTAACCAATTCCTACAATTTGTTACACATAAAAGTACTCACGGTCAGCACAGCCATTAGGCCCCAAGCGCCGGCGGTGGTCAGCGCACACAGTACACTTCTGGCCCTGCACACTGGTGCGTTGTTAACCAATTCCTACAATTTGTTACACATAAGTACTCACGGTCAGCACAGCTATTAGGCCCCAAGCGCCGGCGGTGGTCAGCGCACACAGTACACTTCTGGCCCTGCACACTGGTGCGTTGTTAACCAATTCGTACAATTTGTTATAAAGAAGTACTCACGGTCAGCACAGCCATTAGGCCCCAAGCGCCGGCGGTGGTCAGCGCACACAGTACACTTCTGGCCCTGCACACTGGTGCGTTGTTAACCAATTCGTACAATTTGTTATAAAGAAGTACTCACGGTCAGCACAGCCATTAGGCCCCAAGCGCCGGCGGTGGTCAGCGCACACAGTACACTTCTGGCCCTGCACACTGGTGCGTTGTTAACCAATTCGTACAATTTGTTATAAAGAAGTACTCACGGTCAGCACAGCCATTAGGCCCCAAGCGCCGGCGGTGGTCAGCGCACACAGTACACTTCTGGCCCTGCACACTGGTGCGTTGTTAACCAATTCGTACAATTTGTTATAAAGAAGTACTCACGGTCAGCACAGCCATTAGGCCCCAAGCGCCGGCGGTGGTCAGCGCACACAGTACACTTCTGGCCCTGCACACTGGTGCGTTGTTAACCAATTCGTACAATTTGTTATAAAGAAGTACTCACGGTCAGCACAGCCATTAGGCCCCAAGCGCCGGCGGTGGTCAGCGCACACAGTACACTTCTGGCCCTGCACACTGGTACGTTGTTAACCAATTCCTACAATTTGTTACACATAAGTACTCACGGTCAGCACAGCCATTAGGCCCCAAACGCCGGCGGTGGTCAGCGCACACAGTACACTACTGGCCCTGCACACTGGTGCGTTGTTAACCAATTCCTACAATTTGTTACACATAAGTACTCACGGTCAGCACAGCCATTAGGCCCCAAACGCCGGCGGTGGTCAGCGCACACAGTACACTTCTGGCCCTGCACACTGGTGCGTTGTTAACCAATTCCTACAATTTGTTATACAGAAATACTCACGGTCAGCACAGCCATTAGGCCCCAAGCGCCGGCGGTGGTCAGCGCACACAGTACACTTCTGGCCCTGCACGCCGGCACGGCAAACGCAACGCCCGGTCATCTGCTCGCAGTCCTCTCGCACCGACCCGAACGCGGAGCAGCCACATGCTATGACAACATAAAAATTATCAACGCTATGTTCTAGAGACGATATAAATAAATACTGAAATACTTTATTTGTATTTATATGAGCTCTGTACTTAAAGTAAAGTTGTGAATGCAATTTGACACAAAAAAATCTCCATAGCCTTGTTCAATGTACCTAGTTAATACAACTTCGACTCTACATTTGATATGTCTATTATAACTTATCTTCAAAATTCTCAATATTAAATTCTCCATTATTACATACAGAATTCTTTTTATATCACAAATGAAAGTTAAAAGCAGATAATAATAAAATTCCTATTATATTCACTCACTTTCTTCAAATTTTGTTACTTAGTTTGACAGTTGTTCAAGTCGCTGATTAATTAATTCTCAAAAGTTGCGACGAGACTAATACCAATCAGACTTCACTTTTGATGTTGATATTGCGATTATAATGTTATTATAAAGCATTAAATCCGAAAGTTATTTCAAGGTTTAATGCGATATTGTACGAGTATAGCTATCTAGTATATATACGTATTATCGTTTATTCTTTAAAGACAATAATAATTATACCTATACGTATTAACATGAATATTATACAGGCATTTGATGGCAGTTTGAGCATTTTTGAGACATTTACATGTGGCTCATTCATTTAATTCATGTAGTATTATTTTTACGTAATATATGTACTTGTACATATAAAAGGACGAAATAAAGACAGTAGGTATCGAATTTTGTGGCAACCCAAAACCTCGTCCGGTATTGGGAAAACAAAAAGCCACAAGCAAGGGATCCGAGTAAACCGTTTCATTTAATTTGTTGTGGAATACGTACGTATACATCCCGTGTGTCCCGAGCCTATGCGCGGCAGCCCCCAGTAGCCGGGCTCGCAGCGGTCGCACTTCAGCCCGCCCACGCCCGGCCGGCACGCGCACTGTCCGCTCTCGTCGCACCGATCCGACACGGAACCGAGCCGGTTGCAGCCACAGCTAGACCCCGTTATCGGACATCCTTCCTCATTCGGACCCCCTGCCGCCGTCACGCCGTCCGAACAACACCCAAACCCGCTCTCCGAGCAACTCCCCTTCTTATCTTCATTCTTCGTGTCGTCTGTATAAAGTCATGAAAATAACTCAAATAGCTCGCATGTGTCGCGGTGTCAACAAATAAAACACAAGAATGTATAAGTCGAGGCGAAGGTTCAAAGCGGTAACAGCTAGCGTGATTGTACCCTATTTACTCGCATCGTCGGCGCCGGTGCCGTAAGTATTTTCACCCTGACAAATCACCAGATAAAAATGCAGAAAAGCAATAAGTACTGTTTTTTATATGAAAACATTATTGAATGTGCCACGGTACAAAGTTGCAGAATAGTTAATATATGTAAAATGCATTCAGTTTCTCGTGGTTAACTTGCCAGTATTTACTTTTCCTTACAAATTTAAAAACATTTTTGCTTACATAGTTGTACCTCTTTTGTAATATTTGCTTCGGCTGTTTGAAATACTCCCACAATTTAGATCTAATAATTATATTCTTACTTTTCGGGCAACATCTTGCTGCAGTGAGGGTAATGTGGCAGTAACTGCCAGCTGGGCAATCTTGTCGGTGCGGCCCGTTACCGCAATCTATCTCGAGCCCCGTGGTTGGCTCGACCATCGCCTTACTGTTACCGCAAGGCCGGACCTCCATGCCTGCAATGCAAGCGTTAGTTAAACTGACTGTTAATTTACTTGAAATAGATTCAACCGAAGGGTAATGTTAGTACAAATTAGTTTCTACAAGTTTCTAGTTTGCAATTAAACATGCAGACAAACCTTTGCATAAATCAAGTGGCCGCAGCCGTAGCTCCAGCTGTTTTTGGCAGCCCTCTTTTCGCATTGCGCACATGCTAGGGTAAAGTCTGAAGTCGGAGGCACAGACTGGAAAGTATTCGTCATCGGGCGGGCATTCAAAGAGGCAGGAGCAGCGTGGATACTGGTCAGCGCCGATCTCGCAGCTGGCACCGAAGTCGCAGCGGATATCGCGGCAAGCCGACGGGTCCGCCGTGCCAAACTCATCGGTCGCACCCGAGGAATCCGTCGACCCTTCGTCCGCCTCGGTCGTGGTCACCGCGGTCGTAGCTACCCACCCAAATATTTGCGTGTTAGTCGAGCGATAAAGCGGAAAGTTAGTTAATTGATCGAGGATGGGTCGCTTTATTGGAATTACTGCTAACAACTGGGTTGATGACGGTCCATGGTAAATATTTTGACTACGCCAACCAGCGAGTTTTTCGAAGATTTGAAGATTTTAGTTTTAGTTAATTATTTTAAGAAAGCAAGTTTTATGAAGAAGTATAGTTTTGTATTTTTTGAATTAAAATAAGAATAAACCACAGCTGTATTATATAAGCTTTTCCACGAAATTGGTAAGTTATACGTACTCATTGCAATAGGTGGCACGACGGCAAGCCTGTCCTTGCAGTCTCCATAGAAGATGACATGAAGAGTGTTAGCGGGGGACAGTTGGCAGGCAGCTTTCTGAAGTTCACATTCGTTGTAGTAGGTCTGCATGTTGCTACCGCAGACCGGCTCCCGGACCGCGCCAGTGCAGTCGCTGGGGCAGATGCACTCGCCCGCCGCGCAACGGGCTCCGAACGAGCATTGCACGTTCTCGCACAGAGCTGTTAAATATACACGAAAATAACGCATGTGTAGCAAACGATTTTTTTGATAAAATGTGTTATTAAAATTAGGTTCAAGTTTAATTTAGTGTAAATAAAAAAAAAACAATGAAAAACGAATATGAGAAAAATATTAACTAATTTGGTCATTTTAAGAACATTTTTCGATATATTATAATGAAAAGGCAACAACCAAATCTTACACTAGTCGCGGATCAACGCAAAACGTGTAGATTTTTTAAAATAAAATTACTATTACAAATCTTAAAATTTATCATAACCGTCTCTTACACTTGTAATACCCAAACATTTACACGATGGTTACAACTATTACAAGATATCAAGTTTTTTTAAACAATGCACCGTCATAATAATAAAAGATTTTATAACTCTTGCGTTGCCAGGGTTATTACGACTCTTTAAATTCCCTGTCGTCTAAAAGTTTGCCGCCGGTACGACTGAAAGCAATCTATTTTGTCGGGCGATTTTTAGCATATTATGCTACTCATTCTGGCTTGCAGAGCAAACAACTTTTCTCTTTCTAGAGTAAAGCAGCAAGGGAAGACATCCGTGCAAATTTAATAACGATTGTTTACCACTTTCCGCAAAATGAAAGCCTTGAGAAAGCACCCGATTAATACTCGGCGAGAAAATGAAAACGATATTTTAACTGATATTTAAAGTACGCTTCTGCTAGCTTGGTGAAATAATATGTGTCTATTTATTGTATGATAACTTATAAATTTGTTTGAAAGGTTGATCCTAAGTTTTTTTAAAAACATTTTAAAGAACTTAAATAACATTTAGTCGAAATGAATTTCCAATACGTATTGTAATCATAGCATAGAAATGTCCGCCCGAATACGTAGCACAAAGGTGATTTCGTTAAGTTGGCTTCATTTCGGACATACACTAGCAGCAATCCGAGCACTTTAATCCGGTATCGATCTTTAATCCCCCCGTACAGTAAAACCGGGTGAGCTAAGATTTCTAGCTAAAAAGAGTTTTATTCAAATTCTTTTCAAAGGCAGACTTTTTTCTCTATTTTTATTCTACAAAGTATGCAGGTATATATTACTGAAAATGAAATTTGTGTTTTCTGTAAAATATTTACATTACACACAAAGACATTAATGCAAAAATGCAATCGTATATCCCTTTTACCACAAGATAAAAAAACATGTCAATATGAGTATTAAAAACGTAATGTAGGTAGTTGTGTTTATAGTTGATACATTTTAACAAAAACAAACACGAGTTAATCAAATTTTGATTTCCCCTGGATCAATTTGTGCTGTAAAGCATTTAGACGTTAATGGTGCAATGTCCATAATAAGGTTGTAAGTCTGTGGTCACAATCTGTAATTAGATTGAGCCAATCGCGTTTTAGAGCCTTCACACACGGTTGTGTGTCGTTATTGTCAGTTTCAGTTGCATTAGTTTAGTTATTACCATGTTACCTATTAATGTGTACTTGTACCTCATAGACCGGGGATGAAGACCTATGCTAATAATCAAACAGCCTTATTAACCTAATTAATAAAGCTGCAGCCACAGAATTAGATTTGGATAGAAGAAACAAGTTCATTCATTTGTATTGCGGCCGAGCGTGTCAGATTTTGTACTGAAGTTGTTACTTGCCTATGATTTTAAATATGTCTCAGGCCCTTGAGTATTCATATTTGTTTGTGTTGTTGCAATTAATATTACTTAAGGAGGCATTATTAATGTTTTTGTTCACTTCAACATACAAAATTTGATGCCCGAAAGCTGCAAGCTGCGATTAAAGACGGACAACTCAGTGGATTTCACCGAGTTCATTTAACACGCTAAGTAGATACGTTTGCTTGATCTATGGTATATATGACATCTGTGGCTGCAGCCATATGCACAGTCTCAAACCTATCCTCCCGTAATGGAAACCTGCCTTTCCAGCAATCTGAGTTTTTGTTTACCCCTTACAAAGAAAAACGAAATATAAGGTTATCCCGATAACGTGATTAACGGGAAGAAGGGTCTTTTAAAAGTGCCCATTGAGACCGGGAAAATCTTGTGTTCGACAGGCATTACACAGAAAAGAGGCTCGTTAAAAAGGCCAGAATTAGCTACTCAAACCCTTTTTTTAACGGGAAGCTTTTATTTATGTAAGTCATTATGAGTAAGCCAGGAACATTTTTTATACGGAGGTCGTATATTAGCGGCAAGCTTGACTTACTGTTAAATATCGTCTTAAGAGACTACCTATCTTAAATCGTGGTATTATTTTGAGCAAAGAAAATATTAAGCGTTGAGTTTTAAGCCGTAATATATAGAAATATGTAACCCAGATGTATGGCTTTGAAAGATGTCGCACTTTTGTTCCACCGCAACCATGCAGTTATATGCAAATAGCCCAACAGAAAGATGCTTTTGTTTTTTAAAGTTACTTTTGTATCGTCTAAAAATTACTTTGACTGGTATGAATTTCCAAATACCTAAGAAAATGTTTACAAGCTTATCCTTCAATGGCTTACTTTACACTTAAAAAGGTCTTTTAAAATGTTGATCTTCAACAGTTTGTTTAGCTTAAAGCAAATTTGATATGCTAAGAAAATCGTACACATAATTTTATATGCAAGGTAATAGAAAAAATTAAAAAAAAACTTTCCTTTGTAACCGAAGAAAATATTAAATAAAATACTTTTCGTTACTAATTCTAAATATTCAGCTAACGGAGCGTTCCTGGTCCCAAGCATCCCTCCCTATTCGGTATGGGGGTTTAGGGATACGAAAAATTTCATGTGTGGCTTCTCCTGCATTTTTGGCATCCGTCCACAGCACGTCTGATCTCACAGGAAAGATCCCAAGGGCTCTGCCTATTAACTGTGAGACTGCGGGTTTGGAGGACGCCAAAAATGCATTAAAAATTGCTTGCCCTTCTAAAAATTTTCCTGACAACCAAAAATCGCAAAGGAGCTGGGACAATGTGTATTGTGATCTAACATACAATTCTCTTCTAAACAGCTCTGCAGGTCCGGATCGTGCGAGACTTTTGGCGGTCGGAACCCGGGAAGCTGGTTACTGGCTGCATGCCCATCCTTCGGCTAGTACTGGTACTTTCCTGGATCCGGCCTCTCTTAGGCTCGCAACCGGCCTGAGACTCGGGGCCGCGGTATGTACCCCTCACTTATGCTGTTGTGGCACAGACGTGGACCGACTGGGACACCACGGACTAAGTTGTCAAAAAAGCGCAGGCCGTATTTCCAGACATGCGACGCTTAACGACATAATCCGCAGGTCTCTTGCCACGATCAACGTACCTGCTCTTCTTGAGCCTACTGGTATTATTAGGGATGATGGCAAGAGACCTGATGGTGTGTCTTTGGTTCCTTGGAGCTTGGGACGGATGTTGGTATGGGATGCTACTTGCGTAGATACCCTGGCACCGTCCCATCTTCAACGAACTACGTTTAAGGCAGCCGCTGCGGCTGAAAATGCCGAATTTTTAAAACGTAATAAATATAAGGGCCTCGGCAAAGAGTACGATTTTGTACCATTTGGCGTAGAAACTTTAGGTTCTTGGGGCCCCAGCGCACGCAAATTGTTTGCTGAGATCGCGAAACGTCTGGTTGATGTACACAACGCATCAGTATTGCGATACAGCGAGGAAATGCCGCCAGCATCCTCGGTACAATGCCACAAGGGCCAATCTTAGATATAGGTTAGGTTAAGTAGATTAGTTAGATTTAATCTATGTACATAAATTGTAGCTTTTCGTTACTGATAATCATTTATCTGCTGTATAGCAAAAATCAAAGCATTTGAGTGGCTAGGCTCTTGATTGTGAGTGGCAAGGCAAGGTTGCAACGATGCAGGTCCATACGTAACGAAAATGAATTAATTTGTCTACGACGATAACACACATGGTTTCAATAAATCAGATATTATCATCAATGAGGGTTTAAATGTCACAAAGACTTTATCATCATGTTTAGCTTTAGGGTGATCTGAATAAAATACAGTAATGTAGTCGCACTTATTGTATAGCCCAATATGATAACGTCTATAAACTGTCACAAGCAATACGAGCAAATCGTTTGTTTTGCACACCAAAAGCGGTTCACGTAAATATCGCCGGATAGGTTGTCAGACGATAATGGTTTCAAAGGGATCAGGCGGTCGTTTTGTTTTCAACTTTGTATAAGTGGCGTCAAAGTCGTCAAGTCAAAGTGGATTTAGAGTTGATACTATAAGTTTAAGTAGGCATCGTCTTTGATTTAACAGTTCGAACTTGATACTAAAGCATAATAAGGGAGTATGTACGATGGATCCACGGGTAGCCAGTTTTGTGACAGTTCTGAGGTTCAAGTCGTTTGCAGGATTGATTTTAAAGTTTTCACCGCTCGATTTCGTCCACTTGACTGTCATAAAAAAATATCTAATAAATAATTTCAGACTGTACTATACGTAATTTAAGACTATACGAGTATACTCGTACTAATATTAAATTGTTTTGTAAATGCGAAGTATTTACCACTGATATCGAGCGAACAGTAAATAAATCACTATTATCTTAAGACATTTTTATTGTTTACAGAATAAGAGTGCTTGAAACTCAAAAATTGTCCCACGTGAAGTTTTATAAGAAGTATACGACTTTGTGTGGGCTGTTTAATTTAACAGTTTAGAAGATAAAATAGTTGGACTTACCACAATCGCCTTTGTAAGCAACCCGTAGATTGGTTTGTTCGCGGCACGCCGTGGAGTCCAATTCGCATTGCGATGGGTACGTCTGGCCATCGGTTCCGCATACCAGGCTTGTGTCCTGCCGACAGTTTACGACTGAGCCAATCGTTCATTCTTGTCATCTTTATAGGTACAACAATGCATCGAATTACTTTGAATGCATGATGTAGGCACCTACATCGTACATTTATATAAAATATAATACAACATAAAATATAGGTAAAATTGTACAAAGTATGCATGAATATTGGTATAATAAATTAACTCGTTTAATATTGGTCTTGAAAAATAGCGAACACGTGAGAAAATTTGTAAATAAATGTGGCATAAATACTTCCTGGAAATCCTGGAATAGGTAGGTATCTGTAAGTATCATTTAATACGTGTAAATTTTAATAAACCAAACCGTTTAAGGGAATATCCAATATCTGGCACTGTATTATTATTGTAATAATATCCTAGTGCTAGATAATGGATAGATATGTAATAGGTTTAGAATAATATAATGGTAAGAGTTGATTGACACATGATTTTTGCGTTATACGAGTACAATAGGCTACTTGACTCATATCAAATTTAGTGCAAAAAAATATTATTTTCTGTAGTACTTGTATTTATTGAAAAGATCAATATTTTTCGATTACGGTGTATTAGAAGTGTTTGATGGGTACATATTTTTTATTGAAAAATTTGTTTAATTTTTTTAAATTTCGTACTCTGAAAACGGTGTCGGCCATGATGTGATATCATAGGATCTTAAACTAACTTCATGTCGAATCTTATACGAGTGAAATTCGCCATTGACATGTAGGCATGTAGCTTTGCTGTGACATTGACATAACATAAGTGACATGTCAAATGTTTGTTTTCGGTTTGAGTGACGTCACACCACAGATAATCTAAGCATTAACATGGCTAGTATCGTTTTCGCGCGGTAACGAAAGTTTACATTTTATTTTACTGCGTTTTCTAGGTCGTGAAAAAATATATTTACATTTTTTTTCCTTTAATCAGATATTGATTAATAATATAAGACAAATTTTAAAAATGGGTCAAGTAGCCTATTACGAAAATTAAAAATAGAACGCCCTTTGAATACAAAGTTTGTACATAGTAGGCAAATTCTATTGACGGCAAATTTTGGGTACCTACTCGTACACAAAAATAATAGTATAAAGTAAAAGTAAATTTTCACTTAAACTACATGCACATTTATATCACAGTTCGGCAATTAATTGATTTACACAACCTGTTGCCGATCCGTGCACGTGTCACGTGGATTCCCATGACAATTCATCCATTGGGAAACATTATTAATTACCTGCGCCTCGGTGCAATTGTGGTTACAACGGCATTCGGGGCGGCCAGAGATCTCGCTGAGGACGCAGTCGCCACCGCCCTGGCAGACCATATCGGCGCAAGTTTCTGGACGGATAAAACAAGAATAGTTAAGATCACTTCGTTACTAGGAATAGACTGAGGAAATACTCACATAAAGAATTTCATGTTAAGCCGTTACAACGATTTATTCATTATCATTTTAAGTAGGTATAGTAGTTATTAGATAATATCGGAGCGGTCAGAATGCTCACAAAACATCTGAGCCGGCCTCTATTGTCATGGCGTTACAGAGCGTGTTCAGATATTTTTGAGCATCGTGACCGCTTCGCTATATCTGGTAGCAACTGTACCAAGGCATGTGTCTCCCTCTAAACATCTACATCCCCTCTACATAGTCTAAATTAATATTTTTAAATTATGTGCAAAAGACCTATGAAATAATGAGAATGCGAATCCTAATTTGCAGTTTGCACACATTGTTAACCTGCCTACCCAACTACTACGGATAAATCACATTTAAAAAATATATATTATAATTTTAATGAAATATTGTTTAAACTCGTGTCATAATAATTACATCTTAATACTTGGGGTAACAAAATAATCTACATCTCGACAGCCGTCCTTAATTTGATTAAAAAACCTCCCTTATACAAGGATCATCTTTACAAATCGTAATTGTGCATGAATGGATACGTATGCAATAGGGTGGAGCGAATTTGAACAAAAAAATTTTTTTTCCAAATTTTAATTCTCCTGTATCATCAATAGTTGACCGTATACAAAAGCTTCATTCAGACCAAAAATCAAGACTCTACGACTTTATCTTAAGGTGGCGCACCACGAGGGTAGTTTGCAAAAAAGATAAAATTTTGCCTCTAAGGTGTAGCCGCAAGTTAATGTTTTATTGTATCTAGATGTCATAAAACTTACATTTCTATTCAGTATAGTGTATTATACTGGTTGTACTCGCGCTACATAGAAAATAAAACTCGTCAATAAGTGTTAAGGGCAAGTGTAAAAAAGTTGAATAGTTGTTAATTTTGAATTTTGACACTTGCGGTGCCCTTTGTTTGGCGATCCAATAAAACTAAATTGTACTATGTTACTAGCGTAATGTGATAAAATAAAATATTATTTGTGGCTAATAAATTAACTTCTGGAACTTAATAGTGGTAAATACCCTGCTGTTAAAGACTTGTGTGAAATGATCGCCACCGACATTTAAACCATTTGAAACAAAGCATCATTCGCATAATAAGTTACCAACAAATCATTAAGGTTGATTTTATTATTATGTTTATTGTAATAATTACAAAACTGCGAAGAAATTACGCAAACAAACAAAAAAACAGATGTTTTACGAAGACTCTCAATCAAAATTATTTAATATCGTAAACATGAGCCTATTCATATCTTTAGCATGATTAAAGGTTGTTTGTAGTTGCTTGAATACCTAAACACAATTATTATAAAAAACTAATATTCTTTGCGCACCCGGAATAATTACTTTTAGCTATGTTGCACTGCACTATGATGAACCATAATTAAGAGCATTGGCGCCGTAGAAGGTGTTAAAAACAACAAAAGAGTGTAAAGGAAAGCATCAGGCAATGTTTTAGCTACCCAATGTTAGAACAGAGGGTTTAAATTAATATGATCTAATTAATTGGTCAAAAGAAATACAATAGAACCTCCAGTCAACATGAAATACAGTGACGCAGAGATTTCAGAAATTATACTCAGGAGATAAATTATTTCAGATTGAAAACTATCCTTGTCGCACTCAGGCAGTGGAATGGTGCATCAAGCTCGTAACTGAGGCTTCGGCATCTGTTTGTGTACCAGAAGCGAGAGATGGGTCCATTCATTGTAAAATAAAGGCCAGGCAGGACATATCAATATTTGACGCAAAGTCCCAGTATTTCAAAGAGAATGAAGAGTCTATTGCTTCGGATTTCGAAGGTTTAGCATCACACCTGATAATTTTTTTTAAAGCTAGAAGTATTATTATTGTTCTAAAGTTATTAGATTTAAAACATTAGCAAAAATTTTGGATTAACAAAAATGTTGAAAATAACTGTAATTTGCGTTTTTCTTCAAACTTCAGATCTGATGCGCCACCTCAAGACGTTGATGTAGAACCTTGTATTTTTTTTTCTAGACATCTGAAGATGTCGAACATCGATTGGTAATACAGGAAAAACTAAATTTAAAAATAAAATTTTTCGCTCCACCCTAGTATGCAACTGTACGTAAAACATCAAATTATTTTTGGTTTATAGCAGCTATTATACTCTTTACATAGCTGCTATGTAAAGAGCACTGATAACGAAAATTCTACATATTATACAATAGTATAGGCAGCTGTAGATTAAAGTAGAATTATAGGAATACCTATAATTCTACTTTAATCTACAGCTGCCTATTATAGAAAAAGCAAATTTGTAAAAATAATGACCAATCACGAATTCTCATGGAAATCTAAATCAGAACAGAATTTCGCTTATTATAAGAGATTTCTCGTTGATTTTTCAAGAAAAATTTCAGCACAGTCTTGTGAAATAGGTTTTTTCAAATCTTCCTTAAAATAGTATTTCAATTTTCAATATTATGGTTCTTCAGAATAATAAAATGAATCCTTAGTCAGCGTTCATCAATCCATGTCGGGTTCAATTTATCATTGGAGCTGTTTTAATCCGTTTAATTGACATTTCAGCTCGTTATGTAAACGATAGATTCCGTGCAATTAATTACAGTCTCTCGGTAAACAGAATAAATGACCGATGCTTTCACACGTCAAAGCAAACGAACAGTGTTAAACGAACTTGCGAAAATGGGAAAATGTAATGTGATTATTTCTAAGGTAAAGAGGTAAGAGTCCTCTTACCTCTTTACCTTTTATTTTGCCATAAATGCTCTTGATTATATTCTCATAGGATTCAGACCTTTCAACAACGTTTTTTCAGTAAAATATAAATGAATGTTTGAGTGACTTGTTTAAGTTTTTGCTCATTTCAATGATTAAACTTATACAGGGTGTAAGTCTAATATGGGCGAAGCTCTTAACGGGTGTTAGTTTACGACATAATAAGTACATTCAAATAACTTTTAATTAAAATTAGAGCAACAAAATTTTCCATACAAAATAATTCGGCGCGCAATGTAGAGCAACATACGCGAGTTAAACACTCGTTGACAGCTAATTTCAAAAGTAGATGACATAACTGACATGTCAACAATAACAAATGTTCGTACCTACATTGCTGCTCCGATAATCTTAAAAAAATCTGTGGGGTCATAATTAAGAGTAACTTTAAAAAAAACCTTGTAAAACATGATTACACTAATGAATCCCATGCCTGGTTTACTTGATCGCCCATATTAGATTTACACACTGTATATTTGACTTTATTTACGCGGTTCGGAATCCTGAATTTGAATCTAAGTTGGGGAATGCAGGTAAGTATACGACTGTGCAATCCTCGAGTCGAAAATAATTATCTAAACCACGTGCCTTATTCAACTTGTTATACAGCTACGGATTTCAGTACAATATGCTTCGTTACATTCTTTCTTGTAATATCGTTTTGTCTGACGCATTTTCCATTAGATACAAATAAAGATTTCATTCTGTTTTTTCCGCGATCAAGACAAAATCATTTTCAATGATAGTAACTTACTTATGCCTACCTACGAGTATCTTGAAGAATACGAAATATTGAAACAACATTTCTTTGTTAAAGTAGCTTACGACAAAGGAATCTCGGGCGCCTTTTGATTGACGATTTTCTAAGAGGGAAAGATTTTCATCGCAGGAAATTAGAAGTTGGACAATTTCTCTTCTGAGGAAATTTTTAATATCCCCATGTATTAAGATTTACCTCCGCATTGCTGGTGCGGCTACGTGACTCGAATAAAGGTTGACGGATTAATAAAATCTATTTTACAAGTCTCATCTTTGGTACCAACATCAAATATTAATATTCTAACTACACAAGCTGAGACAAATATGTATACACATGTAGATGTAAAGATTGAATGCCTAAGTCAGCTACTAATGTAATTCTTGATAATACAATTCTTACGGCATGTTCCGTTGTAGAGAACTTTCAGCTTCCCCTCTTGGATGCCCTCTTGGCAGGCATGCATCCTCATCTTGCACTCGCTGCCATGGGTGTTGTGGTCGGACGCACAGATCGGCGCCAGCGTCGCGTCGCACACGGGACATGCGCACTGCGCGGCGCCACCACGCGAGATGCACGCGCCGCCCCACGGGCAATTTGTGCGGGCGCATGGATTTGCCTCACCTATGAAATGCGGTCACATAATTTTAGAGCACATGAACTGATATCTTGGGTGTATGCATAATATATCTACTTAGTTAAAAGATACAGACGTAATAACTAAATAGGGAGAGTTAGAATCATACTAAAATCCAAATAATATCAATCCACGTCCAACTAGTGATGAAATCGTAAAATAATAATGACTAAAAACTATATACCAATACCGGTATTTGCAGGTCATAAAATTTACTAAAATCGGATTTAACTGAGTCACAGGTAGGGCTGCCAACCAAAGATCACAAATATGCGGTACATTCACGAATAAATTGCGGGACTTGGCTATAAAATGCGGGATGCATGAAAAGTGTATTAAATGATAAAAACCGGCCAAGTGCGAGTCGCACTCCTGCACAAAGGGTTCCGTAGCAACAAGTATTAAAAAATATACCAGCCTTCTTACGACTACGGGTGTAACGTCATGCAAGAAACGTCAGGATATAATTAAAAGTTTGTCTTTAAAATATGAGTGATAATCGTGAAAGTTTAAATAATTATAGCCTTCTTACGATTCATATTCGCCTATTTTTTTAATAACTTCAATATTATTAATATATCATACAATAATTAAAAAAAAATTATATTGTCACACTAAACCCTCCATTTGAATGATGCAGTTTACAAAACATTTTTTATTTAAGTAAGTATTCCCTTGAGTAGCCTTTACATTTAAAATTCATTCGTTTTCGTTTCAGTTCCACGTCCATCGTTGGGTCACCAGTTTACATTTATGTGTGCCAAATTTCACCTCAATAGGCTCAGTGCAGTAGTTTCAGAGCAAATAGGATTATAAGAGTTCCGTTTTTCCCTTTTGAGGAACCCTAAAAAGCATACAGTTAGACAACTTAACCCTTTCACAGCTGACAGTAAAATAATATTCGTTTAAAGTTGAATTCTAAATCGTTGTCAATAGAGTTATAAATCATAACTGCGATAATGACGAGTTAGGTTCGCGATCGGCTGTGAAAGGTTTACGAAACATTTATTACAAAGCATAATATTTTTATGAAGTTAACATTAAAAATACACGTTCAGTGCACGGTGCTCGCGGACATCTCAGTACATTCAAATTAATATGACGCAATCTTAAATTACTCTCATAAACGTATTCATATTTTATTACTTCCAGTTTAGTATTCCCTGAAAGCGGGACAATCGGCGTCCCGCGTGAACCCTTTGCGGGACCCATTCTTTAGGGCCCCAGAAACGGGACGTCCCGCATATAGCGGGACAGTTGGCAGCCCTAGTCACAGGGGTTACACACATTCAGACACTTACCACATTGACCCATATAAGCGGTTCTGACATCTCTATTATCACGGCACGCCGTCCTATCCAGTAGACAGGGGCTGTCGTACGTTCGTCCATCGGTCCCGCAGACGGGCCGCACGACGGCCTCGCATTCAGGGCCACAACCGCACACGGCCACGCCACGCGCGTCCAGCGAACAATGTTCGCGGACACCGCATTTGACCGAGTCGCATGGATGTTGAGCTGAAAATACCCTAATATTAACGCAAAGAAATATTACAGCGATAGGTATACCTAACCACTAAATAGCGTGAAGGAGCTTGACATTAAGTTACCGAGTTGACTGACCTTGGTGGCGTGTAGCATGCTTGTTAGTGATTTTATTGAGCGCCCTTTCTGTGTTGAGGTCGCAGTGGGACTCAACTAATTAATTTATGTACAAAAAATCAATTAGAGATTCGTATAGAAGTAGAAAGCAACGGATAAAATGCTTTAAGAGGCATTTTTCGGTAGATACCAAAATGCTCGAATATTTGGATGGGCAGTTGTTTTAAAACCGCTGTGAATATTCAGGGTCTATAATTTTTTTCTTCGTCTTTTAATGCAGGCTAAAATTCAAAGGTTTCGAAAGTGTACTTTGTTTGCCAAGAAAGTTCGTAATAAATTTATTAATGACTTTTTGATTTGCTTCTTCGCTTATTTTAAATTAAAAGTTATTTGGCTGATCTCACAATTTTATCTTAAATGTTTTGAAATAATTGAATGTAATTAAAATTGTTAGCAGCCTGTTTATTACAAAATATTATTTTAAACTGAATAAACCGTAGTACCTTTGCGTACTTAATTGTTTTATTATATTTTAATTTAAAGTTTCAAGACCATTATGTCCTGTGGGGATAGTAAATAGTGTTTGGAAATTATACCATTGAATATCTGCGTATGGGTAGGAAGGTACTTATTAATTGCAAACTTTATCTTAAATAAAATATGAAATGTTAATAGCTTTGATCATAGACAAATAATGTTTCTAATAGATAATTTTAAAAAACTTTAATTTTAAACAGTTAGTTCTTCTTTAGTTTTTATTCAGACTGTTAGAAAATTTATTTGTTAATTATACATCCATGTTACGTTAACGAACAAAAACGTAATAATAAAATTCGATTTGAAAATTATACACAAGGGGACGTTGTTACAGCGCAAGGAATGACCGGTAATTACTGAATGACCATTAAGCGATCAATAATTACCCCTCCTTTACTCGATTCCAATCAAGGACCTATCTATCGTAGTAAATTGCTAAATGTAGTATTTAAGTATGAGATAAGAATTTCCACTTGTTTTTCGTTCAAAAACCTTACTTGTTAAAAAGCTAAACTTCCGTAAATGAGTGCACAGTGTCCTTATCATGGGCTATGCCTGCTTATAGAAACAGTAATATTTGAAAAACATACACTGAAAAAAGGGTTGTTAAATGGAACTAGATTTTCGTCTACCTACTAAAAAAGATAACGACATGACTACGGTAATAAATACTTTAGCAAAACCAATTGGTTTAGTAAATTACATTATGTTTAATTACATTTTATCAAATTAAGGTTCGGTGTTTGAAGCTATTGATGAAATGAGAGAAGGAATTAATTAAATATTTTTTCTCTGTGTATTACTTTTTGTTCATTCCGCTTCTACTACCTTCATGATGTGAGCAACAGGGATAGAACTTGAGGTAAAGATTCAGTAAGATAAGTCCAACTTGACTGGCGTATATTTCGAAAAAAATCTTGTCTCAGCCAAACATCGATTCGCATAAGATACTCAACAACATAAAAGGAAAATCGACATACCGGAAGCACATTTTCCTCTGTATGCAATCGTAAGTTGCTGCCGTATGCGACACGACTCCCGCCTGAGCGCGCATTCACTGGGGTAGTCTTTGTAGTCGGATCCGCACACGGCAGAGCCCGACCTCGCAATCAGGTCGCAGGGCGGCCCGCAGCGGCACACGGGCGCGCGGGCTTCGTTTAGTTGGCAAATACCGCCGTCCGCGCATTCGTGGTCGGCGCAGGGATCTACAACAAAATACTATGTTTGAATCTCTTCAAGATGACAATTAGTTTACGGTACATAACTACTATAGTCCAGTAGTTGAACTTTTACGCCATAGTTGTTGTACTGTAGTAGCCCTACCATGAATTTGCGCGGCGTCATAAACGCGCATTTACTTTCTAAGTATCCGGCTGGCTTGCCTAACACGCAAATACGAACGGGATGGATAAAAAGTAAACGCACGATAATAACATAGTGGCATCTCATAGTAGGGCTACAGTACAACAACTATGGCCTAAAAGTTCAACTCGTAATTAAGCTTCAATGGAAACCTTTTTTTTATCTAAGTTTTTTAATCATTAACGAGGAGATTGTATCTAAGAACTGCGTCATTAATATACAATGAATACGGGTCAGGTGGATTTTTTCATAGAAAATACTGGAAACATGCTGATTACAAATATTTAAAATAAATATTTATAATACAAGTGGAACCGTTTTTAACATCTGATTGTATTGGAATTTCCCTGAAGTTTTCACTCGATCCGAAATACACGGAACTTTATCGTGAGATGACTCCGTAGATATAAAAATAGCAAACATACCATACATTTTAGGTGGTTTTCTTAAACGGTCTACATTTTTGTCTATACAAACCTACCTAACCACAATTTTGAAATTTTTTTGGATTTATTTAAAAATTTAGGGGAATTCCAATACAATCTGAAATAAAAATAGATTTTACCTACACTATAAATATTTTTAAAAACTATTAAAAATCTCCATGTTTGCATTATTTTCTATGAAAAAAAAACACCTTAGTTACACTTAATCGAAGATATTAAAGTTCATTTTGGACCATAGCACTTATTAGACTATAGTTGGGTAGTTTTACAAGGAAACATTACTGTAGGTACAGGTACATCATTAATCGACTACATAATAATTATTATGAGTTTTACCCAGTAGGCAGGATTAGGATTGGTTTAAAAACTCTCTAATTTTTTTTTAAATTATCAACCCAGTGTAGGTACAGTCCACATGTTATCAATATCAATAAATACTAAAAAAGTCAATATGTAAACAAACATAAATTATGTTTGCATTATGACGACTCAAAGGCACACAAACTATATTTTTTTAAATCTGTATGTTTAAGTATGCATTGTTTAACCAAATACTTACCAAGAGTGGACTATACTAGAATGAATAGATAACATTTTTGCTGTCTTGTATTCCCAGTATAACTTGGTATCAAGATAATTAATTTGTTTACAAGGATGCTGCACTTTGCTAGGATGAGCAAAATTATCCCGGTTAGATGTAAACTAGACAAGCTTTTGGGCTTGGAATTAATTTCTAGGGAAAGATGAAAGAGTTTATTTTGACAAATCGTAATAAAAAGAGATGATTCGGATGTATTTAGCGTCGTGTTATTGTTTGGGAAGTATTACACTGGGTAAGACTCTTAGAGTGGGACTCTTATTCCTCCCACTTTCTACGCAGTCTTCCAACGCACTGTATGAAACGATGAAAACTGGAGGTATTGCTTATTGTCACGCGGAACAACACATAATGAGAGGCAAGAAATATGAACAAAAGCATAGCAAAGCTGCAATGATCGTCGCAGCGATTGATAACAAAGTATTACGTTAGTTCCATTGACTCATTTAACCGTTTATAAATGAAGTGCTAATATTCACAAACAATTATTTTCAATGGAGGTAAGTACCCGTTTTCATATTTTTTAAATGTCAATTTTATATTATTAGTTATAAATTTGCTGTATGTGACTTTTTTTGAAATTATTACTATTTGCATGAAAATTTGATCTTGAAGCTTTATGCAACTTAAGCGGACCACTTCATGTTGTGTTAAACCTTTTATACAGTGAGGCGTGTCGATATATTCAATCACCTTCGTAGATAGCCTTACGCAGTGGTGATGAAACGTAAAAATCCAGATGACAACGCGGGTCAAAAAGGGAAAGGGGTCCATATCCAGAAGGGAGGTAAAGTCCGAGCCGAAACAAGACGTAATTGAATAAAAGCACAAAAGCGAGCTAGTAAAGTAAACAGAACCTCACAAAGGACGTTGGAATGTGCGGGCATTCGGTCTTGAACAAATTTAGTTCAGATCGAATGCTCTGGGACAAGGTCTCTGAAAAGGGTTGGTGATTGTACGTTGTTGATGAAATAAAGGAGATTAAATTACTTTAATAATAAAGAGCTCCCAGGACTTCGGATACATCTTCTTATTCCAATAACAAGCTCTTTGTATCATTTTGTACTATCAAGAACAAATATTTTTGAGGTACTTTCCAATTCTCATATTTTTGCAACGACGTCGTTTCAAGTATAAGAGGGCTAAATAATGAGCCGTGTGGAAAGTAAAGTGGCTCAACAATCCCGGTTTGTGAATGTACTAACTATCATAACTGCTAAGCCAACGAGTGAGTATGCTACGTTAAACATTTCTCATCCTCACAGCTACTAAACATAGCTGAGCTGGACTTTCTTAACCGAATTCGACTTTCTTTTTTTCGTATCACACTTAGCCGTATTAAAAGGAAAGAATAATTTATTCGTTATTCATTTGCTTGATTAAAGTGAAGTAATTTGTAAGAACATTAATTGGTCTATTCACGCTGAAGGAAAACGCGAACCAAGTTTACTTCTTTCTTCAAAAATGTTGTGGGGTAGACCGTAAGATAAACTCAGAAAAAAGACATTGATTTTGCTATTCAAATAAAACTAGTGCAATGTTTTAGACTCCGAATCCTTGAAAATTACTTACTTTATACAATTTTCATTTTATACGTTACTAGTAAATTAACTTTTTACAGTAAATAGAAACAAACATGAAACGACTGAATACCTAACTAGTTCAATACATTTTAGGTGCTATGAGTGTTAGTTAATAATAATGATGACTTTGAATTTATCGTAAAGTCGAACAAAGTTGGAAATAATTGAAAAGAAAAACAATATTGTATATCCCAACCAAAGACGTCAATGGTAAAAATAAATCAGCTTTAGTTGTTTACTAGGTACTTCATGAGAAATACATTTTGGAGGCCATCACAGAAACTAATAATGATACCTACTTTGCCAATTACTGAGTAAAGATGATGATCATTTGAAACGTTCACTTATTCTTAAGTAAAGAAATATTTTAACAACGATGAAAGAAGTGACGTAGCGTCACGTGCAGCGACTTAACAAGGGACGAGCGACTGAACGCGTAACGCGACTCTACATCACCTGCCTCCCACAGACTTCGCATTGACACTTTGGCTGTTAGTTTGGCTGAAAAGTCACACAGTGCACAGTTAGCTGCCATTATCATAACATTAAATGAAATAAGAACCAATATACGGCTGTATACTGAAATTGCGTAGTGCATCGCTAACTGCCTGTAAACTGTACTACTACTTAAAACTTTGCTTGTATGGTTTGTCCCTGGTTTAAATTTAAAGTTGGCAACTTTGATGAAATTGATCTATCATTATTGTGCCATATCATAGGTTCACAGGTAATTCATAAAAAATGCCTGTTTCAAAAGGTAAAGAATGACAAGGTTGTCTGGAAGAGATCGCTTATAGCGATAACACCGCCTGTTGCTACCTTTGTATTTAACTGTTTTGTTTTCTTTCTTTGTGGTGCAATAAATCATTATTTATTATTATTATTAATGACTAGCGTCACAACGTGCCCCAACGCGATAGTATTTTTTGTGTTTAATGTAGTGTACAGTCAAGGGCATTAATATATATACACTTCTCCATACTGTATATGAATGCATTCGACTGTACACACATATATATTATGTAGTGTCAAATTAAATACGTAACTTGAAAAGTACTCACAATGTAAAAAAAATGCTTCATCTAATGAATATTCGGTTTTTTCCCCGACCCGATTTCATTCCCATATGCCACGTCATCTCACACAAGCCACGAAATATTGACCGCATATTGTAACCCTTACTCTAATAAAGCTGACCTTTCGAGCTTTCATGAATTCTTTGAAGCCGCACCCACGCTCATTAGTAGGTAATTTTCCTCATTCGTAATAATTAATTTCGCTCATTAAAATGAGCCGGGTCTGTATCACTGTTTGTTTAGAAAATTGTTTCTTCAAACTTAATTGTATGGCTGAAGAATATATTACGAAATGCTGATATTTTGTGGTTTCCTTGAGTGTTTCAATGAGTAAATTGTACCTATTGTTTCTTACAAAATATACTTGACTCTGATGTCGTAAATCATATTATTATAATTATATTAAATGTCATATACAGGTTGTAATCGATAAGTGTTTACAGGCCATAATTCCGTAAATATGAGAGATATCAGAAAACTTTTAACTGATATCGAAAGTACGTTACCCAACGAGTAAAATTACACCAATATTTTTTTCTAAATAGATGAAGTAATATTAAAAATACTAAGTTAAAACTCTCCCATACATCTAGTATGACGTCTTACAGCCTAGAATGCCTAAAGAATGTCGGGTGTCGTAAGAGATAAAACTGTTAGAGATTCTTTATTTGTACGAATATGTACATTGTAATAAAATAATAATACTGCCGTTTATGAAATAATTAATCTAACATTTATCCTTAAATAAAAAAATATTCGTATTAAACTAGTCTTTGAATGAACGGTTACGTACTAAATGTATTGGAGGGTTTGAAGTTAATATTTGAGATATTTCTGATTTTATTTCAATAACATTATAAGTGTAATTTTACTCGTATTTTTTTTCTGATATCTCTCATATTTACGGAATTATGGCTTGTAAACACTTATCGATTACACCCTGTATACCAAAGAAAAAATACCGAGTTTACTTTCGTAGCTGATGGCCGTCCCAGTCCCATTTCCAGCGTTGGTAAACTCGGTTTTAATCTTTGGTATGTGACATCTACTATTTAAAATTAATGCACATTACATAGTAATGATAGTTAGTGTTTACGGAACAAACACACATCAAAAACATTTTATGATACTTTTTTTATTATCTGTTAACTGAACTGAAAAAAAAACTAAAATGATAGTTAAGTCAAATTAAGGAGGTCTTTTTTTATTCATTGCATATAATCCAAAAGCTGAAATCAAGGGTGATTTAGTTTAGCTGATACAATATACAAGCGTGCTAAATATTTTGCTGAATAGAGAAAATCGAGATGTTGGACCTAACATTACACGCCTTGATTTATTGCGAACTGAATGAAAATTCAAACGATTTACCTCCCGGCTCGGCCCATTCGGTTTACCGCAAAAAATTGAACCGTAAATTACTTAC
>JALPQI010031425.1:0-68595 GCA_025490895.1 Thaumatotibia leucotreta
TACGTGTCTCTATGCTGACGTCATTTAGCAGTAGGTTATACATACAATAGGACAGAAACACAATAAAACAACTCGTAACACAAATGAATATGCATAAATATTGTACCTACTTCAACATGGCAATAACATATTTTAAAGTAAATATTCCCTAATTGCTTCTATCACTGAACCTACCTACGTTTATTAGGCGACTTGAATAAGAAATCGAGAAAACATAAGTAATTGTAAGTTAAACTTTAATTATTTATTTATTTAAATTATCCATTCTTCTATGGATGTTGGGCCCCTTCGGGACAATCGGGACACCCAAGAGAATAGGTATATTAGGTATTCTGTCATGTGTTGGATGATTGTAATCCAGCGGCCTTTGTCCGGGGTATTTGTATTAGTCCCGGGTTTAAATCACTATGATAGCACCTCATTGCGTATTTATAACAAAAATGGTTGTTCCTCAGTCATGGTTGATTTCTACGTTTTTAAGTATAGGTACAGAGTGTTTTTATTTAAGTGGGACAGTATGGGCAAATCGAAAACTATAGAAGATACAAGGAAGCTGTCTTAAGAGACATTAGCTATTTTTTTGAGATAATAATTTTGGCATTTTCAAAATTTTGGTCAAGTGCGAGTTGTTGTGAATATTTCAATACCTATTTAAAAAAGTATTACCTACACTTTTCGAACACGACATTTGAATTTGGAACGTTTTATTTATGTTCAGAAGGATTTTAATAAGTTACATGTCGCGAGCTCATAAAGAAAAAATAATGAAAATATCCAACAAATATCAAAATACGAATAGATACTCATTACTCAATGGTCATTCCAAATTTAAAGTTTTTTTTTCTTTATGAGCTCGCGACATGTAACTTATTAAAATCCTTTTAAACTTAAATAAAACGTTCTAAATTCAAATGTCGTGTTCGAAAAGTGTAGGTAATACTTTTTTAAATATTGACCTTTTAGTAATAGGTAGACACTTCACAGTGGATGTAATATGAGAAATGGTTTTCTTAAATTAGACTAACTTCTGCTGTTCAGATTTTTTTTATCCAATACAATAAAATTGTCTACGCATGAAATCACGTCGATATGCATCAAAAATTTTTTTTATCAATTTTATTAATTTTTAGGTACAACTCGCACTTGACCAAAAATTTGAAAATGCCAAAATTATTATCTCAAAAAAATACCTAATGTCTCATAAGACAGCTTCCTTGTATCTTTTATAGTTTCCGATTTCCCCATACTGTCCCACTTAAAAAAAACACTCTGTATACACGGTGTTTTTATTGATTTCCGTTAAATTAAACGGAAGCTTATTTAGGTCAAAATAATCAATTTCTCTAAGAAACTAGTATCTTAACTGTTGCTATTATTGAGTTATTAAAAAATAAGTTTAAAGACTGAACAAGTACATTGCAACCTTTATTTTATTACATCCTAATGTTACTTATTTTGAAATGTGCCGTCAGTCACCTTATCTTATTCTTAAGGTTCTCTCACACTTGCCATGTCAATTATTATATAAGGTCCTAATTTATTAGTTGCAGATATTTTAACACATGATACTTTACATTAAAATAATTAACTTTAAATATAAATTAAGAAATCTTTTCATGTAATTTTTTTGATTTCATTTTCCTAACAAAAAAAATAATTATAATTTCGTCTAAATAAAAATCATCATGTGTGCATTATCACATGTCACAATAACACTGTCTGTCATGTCATCAAACGACACAATCCAACGGAAAATAACATGACATTGACAATCAAGTATTTAATTTATCGACGAGAAGTGGCCAGTTCCAGTTAAGTGGTACGTAAAAGAGGTACTAGAATCTGTTCAATGAGTTTTCATTTAATAATCACATAAACAGGGTGTTTTTACGTAGGAAATTTGTTTTTCCGTTTTCTCCAAAAAAACATCGTAAAACCTATAATGTTTCACGGTTTAATATACTCCAGAGACCGCGTACTATCAGCTGTAAAAATATCTGCATCTAATAAATTAGGTTAGGACCTTATATATGAAAATGAAAATAAAATCGAAATTAACAAAAGCCGATATACCAGGCAACTTCTATTGATGTCCCAAGTAACCTGTCCAATTTAACGGAAACATAAAAAAACACCCCGTATTTATGTATCTTACTGTCGTAATAACATAAGAATTGCCTAAGGGATTGAAGTGTTGAGTCATCAGAAAAGGTGCTTCTCGAATATTACACCATAAATCGTCTGCCATAGACGCTAAGGCCATGATGATGATGATGATGATGAAGTGTCACTGACCATTAATTTATTAAAGATTGGGCAGCATTATCAATAGCATCATAGTGGACACACTACAGCGTTTGGGAATCCGTTATCCAAGCGTTCCGACTTATCTCCTAATGTCTCCCTAGCCTGTGGCCATGAGAAAGCCCCCTTTTTTTTAATGCGTCCAGAGTTCAGACGCGTAGAAAACAGGAGAGGATGATGATGAATTGATGATGATGCTTAGTCAGTAGATACCCGCAACACAAGTCCGTGGGACTAGATTGATTAGTGTATCTCTCATAAAAAAGAATCAATGGCCAATAGCATCGTCGTATTCCACATAAATACTGTTATGTTATGATAATAATCATGAAAGTAATATAAGTTCCCACCTCATAAGTTTGCGGCCTCTTATTCATACGAGTTCAATGACACCGTAATGAGTGCGAAAAAAAGAAATGAATGGGTATATTTCAAACTCTCTGTCAGTCAGAACAACGGTATAAATATGTTGATGATTTATGGACGACTGGTCGGTTACTGTTACTACACAATGGAGTTATGTATACACACCTTCAAAACTTCAAACACGTACCTATCCAATATCAAAATCCTTAATTTATTTGGCTAAGCTACCTACTTCAAATGTTCCAGTTACTCAAAACGACCGTCCTAGTACCAGGGGGGCTACCATGGCCTCTTAAATGCGATTCAGTTTAGGTTCGCCAGATAAACATTGTTAAGAGTTAAAAAGTTAATTACCCAATGAGTTAAACCGCGTCCATAGTCTTTAAGTGAGTTCTCACAAACATCCCCACTGATACGAAAATAAATTAAATAATTTAAATATTTCATCCCTGACGTAAGCTGTCCACAAAGTCAGTTCACCACCAAAAAACAACAATGCTATTGACGTTGTTCAGGCGTTAAAATCTCCGAGACCCGTGTTAGTATTAGTAGTGCCAGTGCCTTGGTATCTTCAACTAGAACGTCATTGTCTGGTTCATCTACTTATCTCCATCGTCGCTAAGCCTATTTTCGCGCGATATTGGAGTGAATTTTTGCCGTACATACTTAATAAATTTCGGGCAATGCATATCATGAAAATATAAGTGTTTGCCAACCGCTAATGATTTTGTGTGATAAACATAAAGGTGTTTACTAATCATGTAAGACCCAGTACAAATAAAATATCAAAGTTATCTGATTCCCAAAACCGCTAAATTAGCAGGCGCTGGCGCTGTACAGATAATTTATTTACCTATCAGTTCATCGCATTTGTTTTTCTTTATAGCATTGGTTTATTTTATTTGTATATAATTATAAACCTAGTAAACCATTAACGAATATAAAACATACCTATATACCTACGAGTATATTAATGACAAGAATTATACAATTTCACATACATTTAATGACAATGTAGGTAATCAATCCTTAATCAGTTGGTGGTGTCGTTGAAATTGTTGGTGCGGCGCTATGTAGTCTGACATAATTATACGCCTATTTATTTTTGTCTGGCGAAATATATATTATCTCAGAATATAGTTTCTAATTTGTGATTTATTCTTGTAAATAAAATACGGTCCCGAAAACGAGATTTATTTAATTTTAACAAAATATTTATAACGTGCCACCTACCATACTATTCAAAAGAAAATAAGGACCATTCCGCGACTGCTACGTTATTTAAGTTTATTAAGCGTATTTAACCTCATCCTACCCATTGTGATCCCTAAAGGGCATATTCGACTTTTGTCAAATTATAAATGAAAAGCCTGTTTAAGTTGACGTTATACTCGAAATTCTTTTGTTTTATGTTAAATGTAAAACAAAGGAAAAGCGACTCAATTTTTAAACTCATTTAGTTTCAATTTCAATAGCTCAAACTTAGGGCTTGCATTCCGGAATTCCGGAATTTCGAAATATCGGAATTTCGGACTGATTTTGCTGTTTTTACAGTTCCGGAATTGACACAGCTAATATCGGATTTCCGGAATTAAATAAAAGTGTTTTTATTATATGGATAAACATAAAATATCAACACGATTATGATAATCAGGTACAGAATACAGGATACAAAGCCACCACAATATACACGGTGGAATTTAATCGGTGAACAGGAACCCATTTTTCTAATTCAGTAATCGATGGCGGTCACGTTTATGTAGTACTTAAGTGAAACCAAGTTTTTTTTTTAGCATAAATTTTTTTTATGTTGAAATTAAAATTTATTGTCACCCTATTAATGGTTTAGTCTGAAAGTTTAATACCTCTTTTCAAACTATCAGCCATAGAAACTTAAAACATAAATGAGCAATAACCACTCACATGCTTTAATTTTTGCGATAGACTCTATTCCTATGTAAAATAAGAGCGATGCATGGCTGATAGTTTGAAAAAAGGTATTAAACTTTTCAGACTAAACCATTAGTAGAGTGACAATAAATTTTAATTAAAGTTTAATTTCAACATAAAAATTTGTTATGCTAAAAAAAAAACTTGGTTCCACTTAAGTACTACATAAACGTGACCGCCATCGATTACTGAATTAGAAAAATGGGTTCCTGTTCACCGATTAAATTCCACCGTGTATATAGATAAGTAGTTCTAACCACAAATTGTGTTATGTATGATTTATTTTCTGTAAAATAAACTGTTTTTACTAAATACTAGGTACTACTAAACCACGAAAACTGGCCAAAGTAAACAACGATCCTGTACCAGATTTTAATTATCAATTGGGTTGCAATTATTTACCGTTATTTTTCTTTTAGCCCTCCGATAATTATACGCATTACTATTTACATATGTCGAAGAATCTTAAACTTTGACTTAAGTCTCCACTTGGTCTAATATCAAGTAGCATTCCAAAAAAGTAAAATTTTGGTATCTGTAATTAAAGTTTACAGGTACGTAACTGATTGTTGCCAAGATTGTAACATATGTAAAATGACTAATGTTTCTAATTTGAATTACCATAAGCATTTTGTATAAGAACTTAACCTTAATTTAATAATGGACAATACAATGTGCCCATGAGAAAAAAGAAAAAGAATTAACAGCGGATTTATGACTAGATTTGAAGTTTAAAATGTAGTATAAAGTTTACCGGATGACGTCTGTTTTAAGAGAAAATGTCTTTTATTTAAACCGTTTTAGCCCGTTACGCATTTTAGGTAACGATTTTATCGCTGTGTTGCCTTCAACAACTCTCTTCTTCTTCTAACATTCTCGTTAGTAATTCCGTGCTTACCTCCCTTGATGCTCAGTGTACAATCATCATCATCATTACTTAAGAGCTACGCTCTTGTCGGTGGAGTGATCGCTATTCCTCTCTATTCTATGCAAGCCTTTTGACATCTGAGTACGACTCGACAGCTACTTTTTCCTTTAATTGGCTGAGGTATGTAATTCTTGGCCTTCCTCTACTTCTCTTGCCCTCGATGTTCCCCTCTAGGATATTCAGAAAGAAGCTGTCGTGTCGTATCAGAAGCGTGAGTGTATGTTTTGCACAAAATATGCGAATACGGCTCGATCACGTTAAGCGAGCTAACTTATCACATCGCGTTTTGTATTTACGCGCGAGTGTAAGTGTAATTCACATTTAATTCGCTTTTCTCCTACCATTTTGAGTACTTCCTCATTCGTCTTTCTTTCCGTCCAGCTAATCCTTTCCATCCTCCGCCAACACCACATTTCAAATGCTTCCAGCCTTTCTCTGTCTCATTGTGTCAGTGTCCACGTCTCACACGCATATAACGCAATGCTCCAAATATACTTTAATTAAACGTTTTTTCACTTTCTTAGAGATATGTGCCCTCAGCAGGTGCTTTTTGTTATTAAAAGCTTTTTTGGCCATAGCAATTCTCTGCGTGATATCCGCTGTGCATCTGGAGTCATTGGTAAAATAACACTACCCAAATATTTAAATTGGGTTACTTGCTCTATTGCTGTATTATCTAGTATAATTGGGTTATGTTTGGATGGGCGTTTTGAAATAGTGAGTGCTTTGTTTTTCTTACAATTTGTTTTGAGCCCGAATCGTTTGAAAATGTTGTCCATTTTTGCCACTAATAACTGAAGTTCAAGATTGATTTCCGCAAAAGCTGCAATGTCATCCACAAATCTTATAAATTGAATTTTCTGTCCGTTAAACTTGACTCCCCCTAAATCTGATTCTACAATGTACAATAATTACCTAAAACTTTAAAATACATTTTTGCGATAGTTTCATTTTTTATGTAGTGCAGCATTCGAAACACACAAACAAATTTGCTTCTTTTAGCCTCAGGAATATGATATTAAATTGTTTCCCTTTCCTCATGGGTATCTTGTATACAAATCACATAGCAATTTTACGTTTTATTTAAATATGACCTAGATTAACTAAATTTTCGTTAATTCCGGAACTAGTATCGGAATTCCGGAATTGAAGTGTAATATCGGAAATCAGTTCCGGAACTGGAAATGGTCCGATATTGCAAGCCCTACAGTCAAACTCCTTTCCACGTTTCAGCGAAAAACCGTAAAATACCATTATCTTTTCGCGTATTGAAAAAAAACACGCATAATGACAAGTACGCTTAATACCAAAACCGCATTATGCCAAAATACGCATAATACCAAAAATGCACGACGCCACGTTGTCGTTTCGCATATTAAAAAAAAAACACCGGGGGGACAACAACCATTGGGGTACCTACTAGACGTGTGCGCCGCGCCGGCGTCACGCCGCCGCCGACCTTTTTTGCCACGCCGCCGCCGCCGACTAATGGTCGGCGTGAAATCGGCGTGGCCTTGACTGAATAACAAAGTTATTTCTTATGGGCTAAATACTACACACTAAGCTTTGTATTTGCTTTATGTATTTATATAATTGCGTGCGAGATTAGAATGGCTCTTGAACAGCTCAAAAATAACAAGGCGCCTGGGGAGGACGGAATTACAGCTGAGCTTCTGAAGGCGGGTGGTAAACCGATCCTTACGGCCCTTCAGAAGTTGTTCAATTCCGTCTTACTGGAAGGGAGGACGCCAAAGACATGGAACAGAGGTGTGGTGGTACTGTTCTTCAAAAAAGGTGACAACGCTTTATTAAAGAACTACCGACCCATCTCACTTCTGAGCCATATATATAAGCTGTTTTCAAGAGTCATTACGAATCGTCTTGCACGCAGGCTTGATGACTTCCAGCCTCCCGAACAAGCCGGTTTCCGAAGAGGCTTTGGTACCGTAGACCACATCTATACGCTTCGCCAGGTTATACAGAAGACCGAAGAATATAACCTGCCCCTCTGTTTAGCGTTTGTGGACTACGAGAAAGCCTTCGATTCGATCGAAACCTGGGCAGTACTATACAGTCTCTCCAACGGTGCCAAGTCGACTATCGCTATATCGAGGTGTTGAAGTGTTTGTACGAGAGCGCCACAATGTCGGTCCGACTCCAAGACCAGAGCTCGAAGCCTATTCTGCTGCAGCGGGGAGTTAGGCAAGGAGATGTCATCTCCCCTAAGCTGTTTACCGCTGCACTGGAGGATGTCTTTAAGACTCTGGTCTGGAGAAGGGTATTAACATAAACGGCGAGTACCTCACTCACCTTCGATTCGCTGACGATATAGTAGTCTTGGCTGAGACCTTGGAGGACTTGAGTACTATGCTCGTTGACCTCAGTAAAGCCTCCGAGCGAGTTGGTCTTAGGATGAACATGGATAAGACGAAAATCATGTCAAATTCCCATGTAGCACCAACTCCCGTAATAATCGGAAACATCACACTCTAGACGAATATATATACCTAGGACAAACTATCCAGTTGGGTAGGTCCAACTTCGAGAAAGAGGCCAATCGTCGAATTCGACTCGGTTGGGCAGCGTTCTCCCAGCTACGACACATATTTTCGTCCAATATTCCGCAGTGTTTGAAGACGAAAGTCGATCAGTGTGTGTTGCCAGTGATGACATACGGTACTGAAACGTGGCCGTTTACAATGGGCCTCATAAGAAGGCTCAAAGTCACCCAAAGGGCAATGGAGAGGGCTATGCTAGGAGTCTCTCTGCGTGAGTGATCGGATTAAAAATGAGATCATGTTGTAGTGTCCAGGGGAGTTACCATGACCTCTTTAATGCAATTCAGTTTAAGTTAGGCTAGCAAATTTTTGACAGTTATTCTATTCAACTGACACATCGCGATGATTCAGTTTAGGTCATCAAGACCGCTATTCGAAATCCAGACCATTGCAGCGACGATTAAGACATGGAGATGTCTTGTCTCCAAAACTGTTTACAGTTGCTTTGGAAGATGTTTTCAAGATTTTGGACTGGTCTTGGATGGGTTTGTCATCAACAACACTAGCGATTATCGAGTTATTATGACTGAAACCATGGAGAACCACCAAATGAGTACGCGTGAGGCGAGCTGGCACGCCTCTGTGAAGCCCTAATGGAGTTCGGCTTTCGGCCTTCGAAACGAATCGGAGGACCGCAGAGTATCACCTCGGCCGGCAGACGGCCATTGTGTAGCGAGGGAGCGCTAGGCTCTAGCAGCTCAGCCTTCGACCTTGTCACCTGGCACGCCTCTGTGGAACGCTCCAGGCCTTCAGCCTTACGCGATCTATTTAGATACAGAGACGTCTTTGCGCGCCTCTGCGTGAGTTCGGTCTGCGGCCTTTGCTGGCGTTAAGACAGTTGGGAAGCGTACGTAATTGTATCGGAGAGCACTGAAATCGTGACACTCCGGGCCTTCGGCCTTCGCGGGCTTGACGCCTCGCCATCGGGCCTTTGGCCTTCGGGTTCAGCTTATTTAGATACCAGATAATATCTTATTGTGATTAAAAACGTTAAAAGTTTAAAACATATGGAGAATTTTGTACGTGTTTGTTAACATGGTTATAATTTTTTTGCATATTCAAATGTAATTAAAATGTAGACTGAACAACTGTTATTTCAGCGTTAACTCTAAATAAGGCCAAACACTATAACTTAATGGAAATAAAGCAAGTCTGAGAAAAAGCAGTCATGTATCATGTATTTGCAAGATCCGTATTATCCGAAGTAGGTATCCGGATACGCTGATTTTCGATATCCGCATTATTCGGATCCTGAAAATCGACGGATGTTGTAAACCCTATTTGAGACTTGAGAGCCACAGAAGAACTGGAAGGACCAACGTAGCTCAAAAAATCATTGAGGAGAGTCAATGAATTAGTTCGTGTCTGTAATGATCTTGATATATATGTTTCCAGAATTTCTGAATTGAAGAGAAATGTGTATTTGGCAACAAATAACAAATAATAATTGTAACTAACTTTAATTTTGTTTTTAAGTAACTAAAAATAATATTGTAGTCTTTGTCTTTGTTTGTATGTATATATATGTAGATATCTCTATGTAATGCATATATTATATGTGCATATAAGCATATATAAGTGTATATGTTTTCTAAATTATAACTCATATCATAGCCATGTTGTGTACATATTCTTTTGGACTGTAATCTGGCTTTAAGTGTCTAATTGTATGTATTTCTTGTTCAAATGGATTACTGTCTGTTTTATGTACCTTTTAAATAAAATAAAAAAAAAAAAAAAATTGAACTGAAGTGGCAGTGGGCTGGGCATACATTACTCGCAAAACTACCGGTGAGGCAAGTGATTTCTTAGTTGCAAGCATAATATAATATATTGATCGACGCAGCGTAGGATGCCTCCCAATATGATGGACCGATCACCTGGTAAAGACAGGTGGAATCCAATGCTATGATAGGGGATTTGGGAGACCTAATATGAATAGAGCTAGTCCAAACCCAGTTATTGTTGAAAATATTATGTTAGAACATGGTGGGGAGAGAAAACTGATAGGTATGTACTGATCTGATGTTGGATAAGGTGGTCAGTAGTGGTGTTTAATGAACATTTATATTTTATTTATCTAACTATGACAAATTACACTATCGTATTCCGCTTTTTTATTCATGTGACCTTGACGCCGATTTCACGCCGAAATCACGCCGCCGCCGCCGACTTTTCAGCAAACGCCGCCGCCGATCATTTTTAGATCGGCGCACACGTCTAGTACCTACTATGTCGCGAAACAAGCATCACAATTCAAAATGTGTGGCAATATAATATACGTGTTTGACATTCATTGGTTAGCTTTTGGCAATACGCGTATTTAGCTTTTGGAATTTTGTGTATTTAGGTTTTATATTCTATAGCTATATAGGTAATATACGTATTTGTCATTAGATATGAGAATTTAGTCATTTGCGAAACTGTAAAAATAATGCTATTTTTATTGTAAATAAAAAATCGGCCAAGAGCATGTCGGGCCATGCTCAATGTTGGGTTCCGTAATTATTCAAAAACGGCTCGGCCGATTATGGTCGAAACAGTTTTATTTTAAATTACTCTATAAGCCCACTATTCATGATTTTTTTCATATTTTTGGACCTACGGATTTAAAGTTAGAGGGGACAATTTTTTTTTCTTCTCGTGCGATTATCTCCGAAAATATTGACTTTACAAAAGAATTTTCTTTCAATATCCTTATATTCAATATTATTTTTAAGAAACCTATTCAATGATACCCAACGCTATAGGATTACATCAAATAAAAAAAATCATCCCCACTTCACCAGTTCTTTGGGGAGGTACCCGAAAAAAAAATTATCTTCTTTTTAACCGACTTCAAAAAGGAGGAGGTTTACAATTCGTCGAAATCTTTTTTTTTTTTATGTATGTTCCCCGATTACTCGAAGACGCGTGGATCGATTTGAAAAATTCTTTTTTTGTTTGAAAGGGTATACCTTCTAGTTGGTCCCATTGTCACCGAATTCAGATCTGATGATGGGATCTTGGAGAAATCGAGGGATCTCTTCAATTGTTATAGGTACATGTATGGCGCTTTTGGTAATTTTCATTCATTTACAAGAATTTGCATTCAGAACAGTGTTTGAGGAAACCAATGATGAAAACAAATCGGGATTATTGGAGAAACAGGATGAAGTCGGTTTTTAAAATTTTTAATTTGGTGATTATTATTATTGAACCACTTTAAATCGCACATTTCTAGTATTAACGGCCACTGAGCTATGCTGTGGACAGACGGACAGACGCACATGGCGAAACTATAAGGGTTCCGTTTTTGCCATTTTGGCTACGGAACGCAACTCTAAAAATGTAATAACTACCAACATAAAATAAATATTTTAAAGTAGATAACTAAATTACAGTCTAAAAACTCAGTGGCTCGTATTACTTTCTTTTGAAGATATTTAATCCATACTAATAAATAAAATATTTAAAAACGAGGTACCAGGTCTATCAGTCAATCACAAACAATAAATAGACATAATCAAGCTATAAGAACAGTTGGAGGTTACACTAATTGGAACGAAACTAATCATCCATGACAAATAAACTTTTTGCAGCAAATTACTATGAATAGAGAAAACAAAACCAATCTGACTTAGACACCTCCTCAGTTAGTTTAGGCACTTATTATCAAGGAGACTTGAGTATTAGAAAGCTTACAACATCAACAGCACGCTATTCGAACACCACCAATAAATAATAATAAGTAATTTCAATATAGATAGCTATTGTAATTTGTAATGTAACGTACAAGCTTGCTCAATTTTATTAACTTTCGAGTCTTATACGAAATACACGACGATAAACTATAAACAAATGACACATTATACAGATTACGAACTGTATGTATTCAAAATTATCATTTTCATCTACTCTTACATAATATTGTCTATTTTAGATGTAACTTTTCGTTGGTTGTTTACGTTTGAAAAAGTTATACGAAATTACATTAGGTATTTCAAGTGTGTAATACATAAATAAATAATAATAAAAAATAAAATATTTTAAAAATAAAAATTAAACCGCCTTCAAAAATTCGCCCGAACTGAAAAGTAAAAAATAAGTTTGGTCTCTACTACTTAGGATTTCCTACTCAAACCTTTAAACCTTTTACCCTATTAATTGAAATAAAATATTATGGCTAGGTACCCTACAGATTTCTTAGAAGTCGGTGCCAAGCCAAATACGTTCATAGGTCCTATATATTAGATAGAGCTTTTGTAACTTACTGTCACTCTGATTATGCTTTTATCAACAGAATGATCTGCCTCAGTCATTTCGATGAAAGCATAACCGAAGTGATAGTAAGTTACAAAGCTCTATCAAATACATATAAGTACTCGCGAAGTGAACATATTTGGCTTGGCACCGACTTCTAAGAAATCTGTAGGGTACCTAGCCATAATATTTTATTTCAATTAATAGGGTAAAAGGTTTAAAGGTTTGAGTAGGAAATCCTAAGTAGTAGAGACCAAACTTATTTTTTACTTTTCAGTTCGGGCGAATTTTTGAAGGCGGTTTAATTTTTATTTTTAAAATATTTTATTTTTTGCTTTTTAGTAGTGTGAATATAAAATCGTTATTTAGTATGCTCTGAATACTTATAATTAGAATGTACTGCACTGTAGTAGGCCATAAAACCTGAACTGGCGAACTTATATGAATACAACAACAATTTCAAAGGTAACAGCCTTAGCATGCCTATATTATTTAAAGAATCACTAACCGCTAACCAACATGTCATAACTACTAAGCAAACACTTGAATAGATCTCGAAAATGTAGGACATTTGTTATATTCAAAGAATGATCCTCCAACCCCTAATCGTTAAGGAGTTATTCCTTTCATCATCAGCTCACCAACATGAGACTAATGACCACCTAAAGGCAAATACTCGAATAGCTTCCAAAATACATGAAATATGTTATATTTAAAGAATTACTCCTTAACTCCTCATCTCTAAGGAGTTGTACCTACCTTACATCATCAGCTCACCAACATGAAAGGATGACCACCTAAAGGCAAATACTCAAATAGCTTCCAAAATACACGAAATATGTTATATTTAAAGAATGATCCCCCAACTCCTAATTGCTAAGGAGTTGTACCTTCCATCATCAGATCACCAACTTAAGATGTTCATGACTAGATGCAAGTACTTGATTAGTCTTCGAAAATCAATGAAAAATGTCATGTGTGCCTACAACATTTGAAGAGTTCCCTCGATTTCTCCAGGATCCCATCATCAGACCTGGATTCGGTGACAATGGGACCAACTAGAAGGTATACCCTTTCAAACAAAAAAACAATTTTTCAAATCGGTCCACGCGTCTTCCAGTAATCGGGGAACATACATAAAAAAAAAAAAAAAGATTTCGTCGAATTGTAAACCTCCTCCTTTTTGAAGTCGGTTAATAAATGTACACTCAACCAATTGGAACCAATTGAATGCTAGCTTACTCTTCTTCGTTATCCGTTAAAGCAACTTACACGCCTCAAAATAAGTACAAGAATCTAATTCGAAAAACGTAAAGATATCCATTATTAACATGTGGCAAATTTGACAAACCTAGGGGCGGGCGAAGTTCGGCAACAAAATTGAAACAAAATGCCCTGCCCAAGTTAATAATAGTATCACAAGAAAGAGGAATAGGTTAAAATATATAGTCAAGTGAAAAGTTTAACATTACCTAGTCTTCAGAATATTGACACCCATAAAATATTCGTTACGTTTGGTAATTTTGTTAGGTCTGCTCTGGAGTGGCATTAAGTGACTTTATGGTACCTATTTAATTTAGTTTGAATTAAACAGCGAGCCATAGGAGTAAATAACAAAAAATCCTCATTCATTTATAAGTATAACCCCTTCTATATTTAATTCGTGTGTGATATACTAGTAAGTGCCCTGCCCACTGCCACTTCAGTTTAGCGATTCTGAGATGTCGGTTACATTGGATCTGCTCCGGATGGTCTCATTTCTAATAAAATGTCGCAGAGAGGTTGGGGCTGAAAGGTTTTTGAGTGGCGGCCACATCCTGGGAGGCGCAGCGTGGATAGGTCCCCCACAAGGTGGACTGATGACCTGGTGAAGTCTGCTGGATGCGACCTTCACCCCTCGGTTAATATAATATGTGTCCTCACACAGGACCGGAAAAACCGTGCGAGTGGCACAGGGCCGGTCATTGTGGCAATCTTTGAGGGAGGCCTATGTTCATCAGTGGACGTCTTTTGGCTGATATGATGATTACGATGATGATGATGGAGTTTGAGTCAGCTAAAAGTATATCAAAACCGCACATTATTAATTTATTTTGTAACTTATTTCAGACCTAAACTTTGATAGTTTCATTCCTTTTTCATACCCTAGGGAAAATTGATTCCTATAATACTATGTAAGTATACCTACAGGTAGATAGGTATCACAGAGTGTAACAAAAATAGTGGTGATATGTGTTACACAAGCTAAATAGGCTACAAACAATAAAATAACGGAGAAGACTTCTGGAGGCTTAATTAAAAGTTAATATAATGAGATATTTTCAGTTTCAGTTACCTGTAAGACCAATGTGAATGCAAATAGCTATCATTTGGGTGCAATAGACCCAATCTACAAGCTATTCTTCAGATAACAATGTTTTTTTTTCGAATCACCAGTGAATCAAATTTAAAATAAGTGTACGACCGCAAACTGAGTGCATTGGAATTACCGTCTTTCACTCGGCTAGCGATTGGCAAACCTGAAAGTTTGGACCTATGAATTCCATTTTTTACTACCTTTCTTATTGTTAAGACTGTCTGCAAGGTCGAGACATTGCTCCACTGGTCCCAAGTCAGTAAGCAGGCTAAACGGTATTCGAGTTTAATGTGGGTTAGACGTCAAAAAATCATTATTAGGTAAATTTTAAACATGATATTAAAAGTGATAGTGCTAGCAGTACTTGTGGGGTCAAACGCCAAAGTGCAACAAGATGTCGCGTCGCAACAGATTGTTACATTTAAACAAAAAACAGGGGTGAGTTTCTACCGAGTATAAACTCAGATTCCTTTAGTGTAGCTACTTAAGCCACTACATACTCTCATGGTATTTGGAAATGATAAAAAAGAACTTATTTGAAAAAAAACTATAAAAAAAATCCACATGAAGTATGAAATTTTAATGCATTTTTTTCGTTACTTTAAAAAAAAAGAGTATCCACCTAACTCAGCAGTAATAAAAAAGATGGTGACCCAAAAAAGTCTAATCGGCACTATCGGCAGTAGGTACATAAGATAAAATGTCCTTACACTGAAGTACCAACTGTCCTCAGTTCTGTCTTTGTACTGTTTTTTCAAAAGGACTTATTTCCACTTTTAACTTTTTTTAAACTATGAATGTAGTTTTGCTAAGAGTAGAGAAATACATATCGGTATGTTTTGAATATAAAGTTCTAATAAGACTCTTCTAGTCTACTAAAATGTTAAAATTTCAAAGTCCGTATCAAGAGAGCCTATCAGATCTCTTCCTTATAGCAAAAGAAAGCAATGAGCTTTTAGAAGTGTATATTTTATTACAATAACTTATTATTTTGTACTTTTTGTATAAATATAGGTTTTGTAAAATTTCCTTGAAAAACAGCTTGTGTATTCTTGGATAAGCTCACAAGACCGTAACAAAACGGCTTAATTCTAATAGTTTCGCATCAAAAGGGCTTAATTCGGAAAGTTTATGGTATATTAACTTAATAATTAATTGATAAAGCAATATGTTATAATAATTATATATCTTGTCGGCCGTGTGGTGACGACAGTAAGAAACATTTGTTACTACCCCAACTCTTCCCGCGAGTGTCGTAAAAGTCGACTAAGGGATTAAAGTGTCCATTGACCAAGAGACCATTGTTTGATAGACGATTGATGATGGCAGCAGCGTCATCCATCATAATGGACACATTATTGCAATCGCCAATTCGCTTGCCCGGCGTGGCGATCATGGGCTTTTACCTACCTCCTAATGCATCTATACGCATACTTAGTTAATACGAGAGGCCGACGTCCAGTAGTGCACTGAGATAGGCTGATTATAATCATGATCGTATGTTAGACTACTCATTTTTTTATGAGATTCAATTGCAAACTGTGATCCATCGAGTCAAGGCTAGCGGGTTGAGATATTCTGGGACAGATCGATAATTAATATTCTTATGAAATAGGCTACTTGACCCATTTTTAAAGTTTGTCTTATATTATTAATCAATATCTGACTAACGGAAAAAAAATTATAAATATATTTTTTCACGACCTAGTAAACCGCATAATTATAATATAACTTAAAATTTAAACTTTCGTTACCGCGCGAAAACGATACTAGCCATGTTAATGCTTAGAGTATCTGTGGTGTGACGTCACTCAAACCGAAAACAAACATTTGATATGTCACTTATGTTATGTCAATGTCACAGCAAAGCTACATGCCTACATGTCCATGGCGAATTTCACCCGTATAAGATTCGACATGAAGTTTAAGATCCTATGACGTCACATTATGGCCGACACCGTTTTCAGAGTACGAAATTAAAAAAAATAAAACAAATTTTTCAATAATGTACCCGTCAAACACTTTTAATACACCGTAATCGAAAAATATTGATCTTTTCAATAAATACTACAGAAAATAATATTTTTTTGCACTAAATTTGATATAATAATAACCGGAAGCACATCACGAAAGAATTAGCCCAACAAAGTGACACGTGTAGACACTGCAATAGTGCCCCAGAAACAATTCAACACATTACAGGAGCATGCAAAGCCATAGTACAAACCGATTACAAACACCGCCATGACCAAGTTGCCGCCATCATTCATCAGTACTTAGCTCATAAATACAAATTCCTAGATATCCAACTACCATATTATAAATACAACCCTAACACAGTACACGAAAATAGACAATACAAACTGTATTGGGACCGGACTATTATTACTGATAGAACCATACATTTTAACAGGCCTGACATAACATTCCATGACAAAAATACAAAGACGATTTATATAATTGACATTGCTATCCCAAATACGCATAATATCCAAAGTACGATTAATGAGAAACTTTCTAAATATAAGGACCTAGCTATAGAACTTAAGCGCCAATGGCGCGCCCAAACAGTACACATTGTCCCCATAGTAGTGTCAACAACAGGAGTAGTCCCTAAAACATTAAAAAATAGCCTAGATATTCTACACGTCCCGACCTACATGACGCACTCTCTACAAAAAGCGACAATTTTAAATACTTGTCGACTAACAAGAAAATTTTTAACCTCATCGACAATCACAGAAAACCAACAGTAAGCTGTTCATTGTATTATTATACTTGGCTACGGCCCGTATAATAAACGTAAAACCCCCTAAAAAGGAGAAATTTTAAAAATATAAATTTAATAATAATAATAATAATAAAGTTTATTTCAAAAATATGAGTCAAGTAGCCTATTTATAAGCCCATTCAGTAGGTACTACTATTACCGAGTACCTGTTTTATTACTTATACCTATTTTATAACCAAATTTCGTTTGTTAACAGAAACCTGTGGGTGTGATGACAGCCAGCGCTGGAGCGCCTATAGAATACAAGGAAGCCACTAATACATTAAACACGCCATTACTTTTTAACGAATATTTTATGGACTCACTCACCCATTTGGTCAGAGAGAGGATCCCAGAACGTCTTGTTCACGCCAAAGCCGGGGGCGCCTTTGGATACTTCGAAGTCACCCATGACATAACAGACATCTGCAAAGCCAAAATGTTTAGTCAGATAGGAAAGAAAACTCCAGTAGCAGTTAGATTTTCGCCAGTTGTCGTTGAAAGAGGCGGGATAGACACGTCAAGAGACGCTAGAGGGTTTGCAATTAAATTTTATACAGAAGACGGAAATTTCGATATTGCTGGATTTAACACACCGATCTACGTCTATAAAGACCCTTTGCTATTTACTGCTTTTGTGCGAACTCAGAAACGTAACCCAGCCACCAATCTAATGGATGTTAACATGCTATGGGATTACTTGACTCTGAGGCCAGAAGGCCTGTACATGTTTTTACTCGTCTTCGGAGACCGCGGCATACCTGATGGATACCGACATATGCCCGGTTTTGGCATTCACACCTACCAAGTTGTTAATAAACATGGTGAGTCCACATTTGTGAGATGGCACTTCGTACCTGATGCAGGTATTAAGAATTTACGTTCTGAAGAGGCCAGTAGAATTGCAGCACAAGATCCTGACTATGCTACCAGAGATTTATTCAATGCGATTGCCAATGGTAACCCTCCTAGTTGGAAAGTAAGCATCCAAGTTTTGACTTTAGACGATGTCAAAAATGCAGGTTTTGATGTTTTTGACGTAACCAAAGCGCTTCCATTAGATGATTATCCTTTGAAACCAGTGGGTAGATTTGTTTTGAACAAAAATCCTATTAACTATTTCGCTGAAATCGAGCAGTTGGCATTTAGTCCCACGAACCTAGTACCTGGAATACTCGGTGCTCCCGATAAAGTCTTCGAAGCAAGACGAATGGCCTACAGAGACGCTCAATATTATCGATTAGGAGCTAACTTTAATAAAATACCCGTAAATTGTCCGATTCAAACTCAAGCGCTGGCTTACAATCGAGATGGAAAACCCCCACTCAAGGAAAACGATCGTGATATTCCTAACTACTTCCCTAATACTTTTAATGGCCCTCAACCCTACAAGGACCCGAAAAGACCCCAGTTAATAGAAATATACCAAGATCTCCCCAATAACTTTGATCAAGCAACTGAACTTTACACCCAAGAGATGACAAAGGACGAGCGAAGCCGATTGGTTGCGAACATCTTGTTTAGCTTGGGAGGGGCAGCCAAAAATTTACAAGAGCGAGCAGTGAAACTGTTTACAATTATTCATCCTGATTTAGGTGGAAGAATTCAGAATGGATTACTGGCTAATAGATCCCGATATTATTATGAAGACGAAGATTATTAATTTATTAAATAAGTATATATCTATATAATTTATAAAAGTGTGTTTACTGGTGGTGGTTTTTGTTATTTAGTCAGTAAATTAAAATTGTAATGACAATAACAAAGTATTTTCATTATATTTTTATCCGGAAACGGTAGTCATAATTCAACAAAACAAACATTTACATCGACATATTTTCTGTCTCCTACGTTACTTTTCATGAACTTACAAATGTACGCTAATTAATACTATAGACATATTATTTACAATGAAGAACCGTTGGAACCAAAATGTATCGATGTGGCCTCATGTACAATATAAGCATATTATCTAGCAAACTTGATGAAATTGTCATTAGTGTTACGTGACAATAGTGTCGATCGAAAAGTTGATTGGCCCATTCTTATAAGTGCCGAATAAAACAATTCTGTAAAAGTATCCGAGGGGTTACCATGACGTAGTGTACTAATGAATTTCAGTTTAGATTTAGGGAAAGGGACAGTGATATACGACTCGCATAGCCTTGTCCCTTTCTCTCGACCTAAACTAAATCGCATTAGTACCTGTACCTACGTCATGGTAACCCCCCAGAAGCCGTACCGTGAGTTGGCAAGTACGTTACGTTACCTACTGTTTACTCCATACGTAAAGTGGTCCAATCTCCCTCAAGCAAACGCCAATGTAAACGTAGTCTTAAACTTTATACATAACAAACGGTTTAGGTACCTAATTACTTCTTATAAAGTGTCGAGGCCGTACGCGGGAGTTGGCAAGTACTTAACGTTTACGTTAGTTTACTCCATAAGTAAAGTAAGTAGTCCAAGCTCGAATCCGTCAATCATGTCGAGCAAATATATAAACGTTACTTACCAACCCACGGTACTTGCTAGAAAAAATCGACGCTTCCATAGCTACATTTTGGTCAACCTATTATTTAGATATTGTAATATATGAACATAGTTTTAGTTTGTTTTTTTTTTAATGTTTGACAAGTGGAGCGGCGTTGCCGCGCTTTTTGTGCAAGATACTATCTGGTGTTTCTCTTCATAACTTTTACTATCTTAGCGTATTTCTATGGTATTATACAAATATAATGGAAGCGTCGTTTTTTTCTTGAGCTTTCATACTTGCTCCCATAGTAAAGGTTTTTCAAAATCATTAATAGATTCATCTTTTACTATCTTGTATCGCCATTTTTGTAATATCCTGTATGATACATAGCCCATGGGACCCCGGTGGGACTTGCACTAATGATGAACAAGATACTTATTTAAATACTATTATAATTTATTACTTAACCCAGTCTAATACTTAGCTTAATTTAACCTCCTGAGTCCCTGAGTCCGTTATAAACCAGGGTTACCAGTCACAATTTTCAAAATATACGAAATAAGACACTGAAATTATACAAAATCCAATAAAATTATACAAAACAAAGTTTTGTCCTTGGAGTGACAGAGATAGTAGTACGAAATTTATAATATTCTCTTTATGTATCCAATTATACAAGCGGATTCAGTATACATAGAGCAGCCAAATTATACAAAAATTGCATCCAATTATACGATCTGGCAGCCCTGTTATAAACATACCTGGGATAACTGGGGGCAAGTTATAGGGATTTGATATCGATTAAAAAGATGTCGATATAATTATAATAAAAGATGTGCTTATTGAATATTCTCGATTACAGTACAGAGGTTCGATGTCATATCTGATATCGCGCCTCTTTAGATAGTAAAAGTATGCAGATGTCATTTTAATCAAAATGACAATTTAAATATTAATATTTTAATATTAATTGTATATTTTGAAAATTATTTTAAAATAAACGCGTAACTACCCGCTTAAATTATTTTTTTATTTTAATTGAAGAATAAGTACCTAATATTTATTTATGCCGAATAACATTTTCATGTTGTCATTCACAGTAACATCGATATATTTTTAGTCGATAAAATATTTTGCTACATCACTTTCGTATAAATGCCCCGAGTTATCCCAGGTATGGTTATAAAGGCCAAAATCAAGCCATGTGTAAAGACCGAGCGCTAAAAAATAAAGTTATAAATAAAGTCCCAGAGTCCGTTATAACGGCCAAAATCATGATATATGTAAAGGCCGAGCGCTAAAAACTAAAGTTATTCATAAACGCTGATTGTCCATTATAAAGGCCTTAATATTTCGCGCTTAAAATCAGGCGATAATTGCGTGAATTTGCGAATCAATGGCTGTCGTCCAATCAGAAATATATCTATCTCTATTTCGTAAAGGCTATTGCCCAGTGAAAAAGAATATTCCGTTCAGTGCGACGTCAAAAGTCCGGCAAGATGTCACATCGCGCAGGTAGAGGTGAGTTCAATCTTATTTTTTCGCTTAAACCTGTTTGTTTTTGTCTGTCTTTTTATTTATTTAATGAGTATTTTACTAGTTTATTATAATATAATTACTAGTTTTATGGTAAATATGATGTTTGAAGTACAATTACGTGTTAAATTAATTTGACCTTTGAAAAGCCCTCTCGGACTTTGTTCATAGCATCATTAAGTTCTCACACTTGTTTAAAAGAGTTTTCCTTGAAATATGTAGATTAAAATTTCTTAATTAGTTATATAATGTTACAGAATATTTATTACAATTGTTTTTAAAATACTTAAGTAAAGTTACTTTATGAGGACACTATTGTGATGTGAGAAATAGACTGATTTAACTATAACAGTTTTGTATTGAATTAAATTTTAAAAGAAATAATTTATTATGTACTGACAACAGAACGTTTTTACGATTTTTGATAATTATAGCATTTTGACAATCCCTTATGTTTTATTTTATTTTTTATTTTCATACAAAATGATACATATTCGCCACATTTATTATATAATCTAAATCCCATAAAAGCCGAGAGGCCTTTATAACGCCCAAATAATTTGTAAAATAAATTATGCTTAAAGTATATAACCTTTGAGTATATAACCAACTTTGTTCCAACAAAAATCTGACAGACTGATTTTAAAACTTAAAATAAGCGACAGAAAGTTCAGGACTCAACACTGATGGTGTTATAAAGGACTCTCGGCTTTTATGCGAGCGTACTCGATTTTTACCCAGGACTTTACGATGATAGTGTTATAAAGGAGTCTAGGCTTTTATGCGAGTGTACTCATTTTTTATCCAGGACTCAGGAGGTTAAACCGTTTCTTAGGATCCGAGATTTAAGATTCTCAAGAGATAAGATCTAAAGGTGCGTTCAAACTAAAAGAGCATTCGCTGTTCTAACCTCCCACTCTACGAAACTCGATCGGTACACAAAACGTGATTGGTTGATTTCGTAGAACGGGCGCTAGAACAGCGAATGCTCTTTTGGTTTAAGCGCACCTTAACACTAACTTTATCCTTTTGCAGAAGCCCCATCTTCGTTTTCTCATACATAACTGTCAATGGTTGGACCATAATTATGCAGAAAACGACCAACAGCAATTTTTTGATAACACAGAAAGCGACTAATCTCCATATGTTAAAACTTAAGTCAGATTGACAAAAACTCGGAGTTGGTCGCTTTCTGCAAAACTATGGTCAATTTAATAATTTATTTTTATTTATGTATCTATTTGATTGCCAGTTACAGATTTATAAAGATAAGGTTACACGACCAACCACAAGTCCGCAATGATCCGTGACGTGACACAGAGGTTTTACTTAGTTTAATCCCTCACCGAAGAATATAATACTCTAAACTCCCCTCACGCAATTTATTTGGCCTATTACCGCGAAAATTAAAATTCGTCAATTTCGAGGATTTTTCTCTGTTACTCCAACGAAGGCGTCATTAGATTGAGAGAAACATATCTTCGAAATTTGCGGATTTCGAAGTTCGCGGGGCCGTGTGCAAATGCCACAAAATATTAACTTGTAACTTATTAGTTATTACGAAATTAAATTGCTTACACGCTCCAAGTCGCAATAAAAAAAGTTAATTACTTGACAACTTAATACGTGCGAACCGGCCTTTAGACGCGAGCATAATTCTTTTCCATATTTTGTTTCCTGGTAGCACTGATAAAACGTCAATTACAGCAATTACATGACGGCTGACGGCTCACGTCACGTCACTCAAAAGCAGTGTTGTCACATCTACCAACTTGTTGGTAGATCTACCTATTTTGCCTTCATTCTACCTATCTACCACTTTCAGTCTTAAATCTACCTATTTTTCAAAATCTTATGATTATGAACATTCTCCGTTTGGGCGCGTTCCGTGCTAAAGTTTGTGGGTATGTCATGATAGTCAGTGGCTTAAGTTGTCAGCTTGCCACTGACACTACTGATAGTGTCAGCGGCCCTACCGCGAAAAACGAAATTCGTAAATTTCGAGGATTTGTCTCTCTCACTCTAATGACGACTTCGTTTGAGTGACCTGAAAAATCCTCGAAATTTTCGTATTTCGATTTTCGCGGTAGTAGGCCAGATGCCAGCAGAAATAGTGACAGTGACAGTTTTCGTGACATTTTGTTCGAGTCGGTTGGTAAAACGGTATGGTGTAAGGAATTATAGATGGCGTCTTTGGCGTCGATACTTAGGTGGTAGATCTACCAATTTTCCGCTTCTAATTCTACCAATTTCTACCTATTTTTGGATGTCGTTCTACCAGTTTTCCCAAATTGTATGTGACAACACTGCTCAAAAGTCAAGTTTGACTTGACGACGAACAACGATATCCATTCATTGTCGTGCGAAGTGCACATAATCGTAGTGTTGCGTACGTGATGAAAGTTTATTAACTAGATGCTGTTTTGCAAAAAATAAAGATTTCTAATTTCACTTAAAATCATGGCGCCGAATTTCAGTAAAATAACAAGTAGGACCGATGTTAAAATCGCCCTTGCAGCCTCAGCCGCAATAGGAGCTTGGGCGATTAAAAACTCGCTCAAATCAAGGTGAGATTCACTTAGTGGTGTTAGCTAAAGTGGTTTTCCATTCACAGTTATTGTTTACGAGGTAATTAAGTGTTGTGGAATCGTTGAAACTTTTGTGATTGCGAATAACCGTGAGTTATTAAAATGTTGTATTTTGCAGCCAAAATAAACGTGCTAGACCGGGGCGTTTGTCGCCAGAAGAGCAGATTCAGTATATGATAAAGGAGAGACATAAAAAGTCTCCTAAAGCACAGGTTGATGCCAGGTTTTTCGCAGAACTAAAGGCATTATGGAAGATCATGGTACCCGGGTTTTGGTCAAAGGAGAGTGGCTTCATGGCACTCATAGCCCTATCCCTGGTAGCAAGATCCATGTGCGATCTGTGGCTGATCCAGCATACTACTCTTATAGAAGGGTAAGTCTTAAATATAATTACATAAATATGAAATGCCAAGAGACCTATACTTACCTAGAAGCTAGCTGATCTATGTGACATCTAAGAAGAAAGATAAGAAACAACAATTCAATCAACATACCAGTATAGAATACACAGGCATATCATCATTATCAACATCAAATAGGATTTATCTTCTTTGATATTGATGACAATTAAAGTGTTGGTTGAATACACAATATCTTTGAAAACACTAATTCTTTTAATAATATTGTATAATTATTGTCTTGATACTCTACAATAAATACATTTTTTATTTGTACATAATGCCATTCAAGAACATTTAGATTTTGCATAATATGGCCATGAACTGTTATGTTAGAAAATTGTACAATATAAGATATGGTTATATAAAAAAATGACTTCCTAAAATACAATAGTAATCACCAGGCATATAATTTATTATTAAATAGTTTAATTTGAATTCCTTGTTAAGTAGAATTAAAAAAGAATTGAACAATAAATAAAACCAGAGAATTGGTTACAGGAATGTTACAACATTTCAATGTCATTGTATAACTTAATTATTCCAGACCTGGCTAACAGAGCATAGGTCAGTTTTAATGAATAAAACAAAATGGAATTACACTACAAATATAGTTGTTGATTATGCAAAATTACACATTACAAAACATTATATTTATTATGGTAATTAAATATCAACCTTACATTGATGTTTTAAAAGCAAAAACATCATTTTTAAACAATATGCAAACTATATTTTGTCGGCTGACACACATAACTCAATATAAAAACTGTCATTACTCTTAGCAACCTCATATGTTAGTATCGAATTAGAACTGAGATACAAGCTTTATTTCAAGTAGGTATTTGTTACTTAGTGACTTTTGCTTGTCAACTGACAATTTGTTGTACAATTTCAAAGGAAAATTGTTTGTTGTCTGTAGACAAATGCAGTAATAATGCTCTATGAAATAACCAACCCTAATTGACAACTTAAAATGTTTACAGAAAACAAATAATGCATTAAATCACTTACTCCATGGAGAGTTATGCCTATATCTAGAATTAACATAATCAAAAGTGCAATATCAGAATTGTAGAATTTCACATGTCTTCCTATTTGTACCTATCAGCATGTCAGCCTCTCAGGCAAACAATATCTATTAACTAGCTTTAATTGCATGGAAATAAATGAAATTATTTGTTTAAATCTGAAAGTTAAACAATTGTCAATAGAGTAGAATTTATAACAATCTTGTATGGAACAACATGTATTAAAGGGTTAAAACAATTTCAACTTTTAGGAAAATTAGTTAATAATATGTATAAATTCAAATGCATGCAACCATTGTCCACACTGTAGTTATCCAGAAAACAGCCAACCTCAATTTTTTTGTCACTTCAGAAAGCAATCAAATTCAACATCATAAAGCATAATTCAGATTGACAAAATGTTGGTTGTTTTCTGTAAAACTATGGTCAATTAATAGAGAGTTAGTAATATGACACAGTACATTATATGGAATTCTTTATGTGAATTCAACCTAACTAAAACCATCTTATTTTTATAGGGTAGCATTATAATTTATTTTATTTTGTTCAAGATCTATAATCACAATGAACAAACAGGAGTTCAAATCAAGGTTGATGCAATTCTTTGCTGCTATGCCTTTGGTAAGTGATCTATAGAATTTAAAGAATTGGTAAGTTATATATTATATATGAGTATGACGGCTCTTACTATGTGTTGGTGTACCTATAGATTAATTAGCCGGCTCCATAGAATTGGGCTTATGGTCATATGGGTGTGTTAATAAGTTTGGAACATTGAAAAGCAACATTGGTTCCAAAACTAACAAGTCTTGTTTTGCTTTCTTGCCATATTCAGTGTGGTTTACTCCCTTAATTACTTCAATTCAAAACTACAGCTTTGGTTTATTTGTTTCAGATATCATTAGTCAACAATGTACTGAAATGGAGTATAGGTGAATGTAAACTAAGGATCCGAACAAACTTATCACTGTATTTGTATCAACAATATATGAAGTGAGTATTATAATTTATAAATAATACCTTACATACTTTTTGTAACTGTATATCAATCACCGCTTGATGACTTGGGCTGAGGACAGATCCTTATTTCATTAGTACATTGAACAGTTGGAACATTGCAAAGTTGGTTACCAGGAACGCCACTGTCAAAAATTCGCTTGTCAAATAATGATTTTGATTCTTTTAAATTAATTATAGTTATTTAATTATAGTCCAAATAGCTTGTGACGGATCCGTCCTAGGCACTCCAGGGGTTAATCAGAATTTGAGACAGATGGCGCTGCTACCCACATAGTTATGGCCAGTCAAGCCATTGATTATGGTCATGGACCTACAATCATTGTAGTACAACGTTCTAGATTTCACATCTGTATGAAAAAAAACCTTCTTTGTTGTGCCCATTTGTGCACATTTCATTGTTATTTATACATATGTAGACATACAACAATTGCTAATCCAAGTGAAGGTAGAAAATCACCACTTCCGCTAATATTCCGTGGTTCCGATTTCCGATGCTCTAAGTACACTGTCATAATTTTTAGTTTACGAACGTGGTGTCTGAATGATTAAATTTAACAGTTTCGGAAGTGGGTATTTAGAACTCTCGAAAAGCACAGAAAGTTATATCAACTAAATAGAGTCAGATGGTTACGTTAAGTTGTCCACCAATATGGTTGATGATTTTGGTATCAAACTTTCGGACGCGCGAGCTATTACTTAGTGCGAGGCATGTCTGTCTACATTGACCGATCTGCCTTGTGCACTACGAACAAATAAAACATGAAAGCCGCACGCCATATTAAAATGCCTTTCAAAAACGGTCTTGAATTTTAGTTGACAAGTGTCACCCCCTCTTCAATGCATCACGGCAATTAATTTCAATATCAACCTAGGTATAAAAACTTAAACCGTCATTTAAAAATTGTTGTGATTGGTCCGTCAAAGTTTTGATTGGCTATATTCTGGCTAATTTCCGCGAGAGGCGACTGAATACAGTGTGAACCCGCCTAAATGTGAATCGTACTCCAACAATATATTTTTGCGTATAAAGAAACACCATAATCTTCTTCATCAGAATTCTGTTTTGTAAAGTTCAGTAGATAGGTAGAGGTACTATTTTATCGCCGGTATTTTAACTTTGTTTACTCAAGGTGAGCCCTCTTAAATTCCCCTTGATCAGAAACCCAGCCAGCTAGAACCAGAAAGTAGGCTGCTGAAGTGCTGAAGGATGGAAGAGAGAGTAAATAGGGTAAAGTGCATGGTAGGTATATCAAAAATGTAATAATAGGTTTACAATATTATTTCACTCTTTCGAGTTATTTTCCCTATACATTTTTCATGTTGCTATTTTTCGATAGTAAACAATTTTAGCGTGCACGCTATAATTACAGACGATTATCAATTCGCACTGAATGTTTATTCTGGTGATAATCCTGTGCTATTGATTCGAGCTCAAGGTCAGATAGACTGCTTATTTATTAATTATATTATCATGAGATCTGCAAGATAGGTACTAGGTTTTACGGAATTATAAAAGTCATCAGGATAGCATTTTCGTTACGTATTGTTTTAACCTTTCCAATACCTAGCGTTGAACAATAATGATGCGTCACGCCACGCGATTTCATTATTTAAACGAAATTGAACTTTGCTCAGTAGGCTTAGCACATGATTGGTGCGACAGTATACCGCTGCGAGATAGATTTGCCGTCTTTTACTCACTGTATTAATAAGAGGGACGGATAGACTTATCTCGCGGGGAAATATTGTCATAAGCCTACATACAGCTGCGATGCCTAAAGCTCTTATAATTATAACTTATAATGACGTTAGAAAAGCCTTCGGCTGTAACTAATATCTTACGTCGCTGTCCTTAGCACGACTATCCGATGTCGCATAAAGCCAACAGTGGCGGTCAAAATGTTAAATCAATATTGATTTCTTATCACGCACACGTCAAAATAAATACCAATTACAAGTCTAGATAAATACCAATTCGCGTAAACAGTACCAGTTCCAAAACTTCACAATGACAATATACTGCGATCGTACGTCGTGGAACAGGTATTTTGTAAAGTAAATACACTATTTAAGCATATTACTCATATCCGCATAAGTACCGTCGTACAAGTGGTCTATGCCCTACAATGGTCCGTTCAGCGATTCGCTACACAACGAAGAAACTAATTGATGTTTTCTATTCTATTACTGACAGCTTTAAAGAAAGCTTATAAGTAGATGCACTTGATGGTGTTCCCACATTGGATGTTATTTCTGTTATATAATATAACGTTATCTACGCTATCTAACGCTAAATCTTAAAATGCCATCTGGGTCGCGTTTCATAAAGTTACAATTTACAATTTCGCTGTTTGCCTCTCTTTCTAGCCAATATGTGCGTGCGTTAGAGAGGCAAACAGCGAAATTGTAAATTGTAGCTTTATAAAACGCGACCCTGGTTGTCGACAATTTTTTTTTTAGTATGTTGGAATCCGTATAAAACCTAATAGATATCAAGCGTTGAATAGCCACATTATTCATCATGCTATAAATGTTCTAAGCAATTTTAGACTTTATTACCGTGGTTTAAAGTCGCTCAGGACTGCCGTAAATTTTACTGTTTAATATAATTACCAGCGTAGAGGCGGGATCAAGGGTCGTTTCGTTATACTTCGATGGTCTTTATTTACATGCATTTGTATCATCAAGCTGAACGTCCGTCATTTCATTTCTCTTTTCAGATTTAATTATAAATACTTAGGTACTTATTCGCACTAATACATTGCACGCCGATTCTTTTTTGACTGTTTGTACGTCCGTGTTAGTTACATACACTTTTCTATAAATTAGTTAGGCACCTGATTCTAATTATAGGTTATTTAATAAAAACTTTATGGCAACGAACAACGCGGTGAATCAACTTTTTTCTGTCTGTTATTACCATGGTTACGGTCGCCTGAGTCACGCAGGTTTTATGCTTAAAAAAAGCTGATTCACCCAACGACATTCTAGTAATTCAGTAGCCGTACCATAACTTTGCATGTATCGGTATCGGCTCGCTCGGACTATTACGCGAGTCCGAGCGAGACGGATAGAAAGTAAACGCGAGTCAATGACGTAGAGGAATCTCATGGTAGAGGCTAGTCAGACTTCTACCTCGGTTATTTTACTGACTAGTAGCAGTGGTTGCTGTAATAAACGTAAGTAGGTATAGTAGCTTTCTGTAATTTATGTGTGACGCACATTGCAGGATTTATGTCACAACCAACGGATGGGCCATAATTAATGTTAATGTTATCTATCGTAATGAAAAATATAGACTAAAATGATGATTGTTGGTTGTCTTGAGATTTTACCTTATCTAATTATGACGGTGTAATTTTATTTATTTTATTTTCTTTATTGGGAAACAAACAGCGTACAATAATACAGTATTATGAAATTATGGGACTAATACATTAGCCAAAAACAGTTTCCACTAATGGTATAAAGCAGAAATTGCTCAAAGAGAACTTGTTATACAATCTGAAATTACATTATTAATCAATATAGAAAAAACAAAAAGAAAAAGAAGAAAGTTTATCAAATAGCATCACTCGACATGCGTTAGCAATACCTACAATGTATGAACATTGAGTAGGTACCTAACCTACCTACCTAATCACGTATACAGGTATTGAGTAATACCTGTATACGTGATGTTAGCAGGCATGTATTTCATTACATCTCGTATACAGAGGTGTCTTAAAATCCAAAAACGCACTGCGAGTATGCCCGAATGCGTTTATAGGAAATAGACAATATAGACTTATCTTGACACCTGTAAGGTCCGCTTAAAGGTGTGTTCACGACCCTGTAAATGCCAAATTTAATAAAAGTACGGGAGTAGAAAAATTCAATTATAGATGGTTATTGTTTCGTATTTACAATACGAGTATGGCTATTATTAACCTCTGTATCCAAGTTATCCAACATTATCTGATTATTTGTATTTCATGTGCTCACACATCGTGAGTGTTAATTAAGATTAGATAATAGGTACCTCCTACCTACGGCGCGCGAATAAATGTTACCTTCAAAAGACTTCATTGAATCATTTATACATTGATACTACGAACAAATAAAATATGGATGCCGCACTAAATTGCCTTTCAATAACGGTCCTGAATTTTAGTTGACAAGTGTCACCCCTGTTCAATGCATCACGGCAATGAATTTGAATGTCAACCTATAAAAACTTAAACCACCATTTGAAAATAGTCGTGATTGGTCGATCAAAGTTTTGATTGGCGATATTCAGTAACATATGTCAAAGATGTTGCGCCGAAATATGCGCGGTGTCACGAAAAGCGCTATATCCGGCCCATCTTGGCACAATTGAACAATTGGTTTTGGGGGCATTTTTGAGCTAGCGTTAGACGTCCATGTTATATATGGTCGCAGCATTGATATGTGTAGAGAGGGTTTTTTCCAACTGAACTTAAGATGTTGCATAAACAACGCGTTTACGCAACGTCTTTGACATTACGATTTGGGAGAAGAGTTACCGCAGATGGAAAAACATTATATTCCATGAAACCTTGTTTTTCTATTAATATAAATGTAAGCTCAATTGTATTAAAACGTTTTAAAACTAAAGTTCCATAAATCGGACATTTAAAAAAAATGTGTTAACAAAATATTCACTAGGCTACACATACTTAAACGATTCGTTTAAAAAAGTGTTCATAAATAATGTTTCTTAATGAGTACCATATATTTTCTGGGAAACATTCTTTATAAACACTGTTAGAAACAGCATTGTATATATTACAGTGAATATTTACGCACATTAGCTTCTTCCAACCTGCGATCCGTTTTGCGTCGGCCTCGGTATGTCTGGAAAACTACTTAAATGAGAGTTTGTGCCTAAAGTTCACATAAATAGGTACAACACTACAAAGCCGTGAATTTTAATATGCAAATTCATCAGTATTTGCATATTAAAATTCACTAAGTCAGTCTCAGTCTATGAACTTTCCGTATGACGTATAAGCCTACGTCTACGCCTATTATGAGTTTTTTATGTTGTACAGTGTGCCAATATGTGCACAGTGGACTGGTATAGGTACTAAAATCTATCAGATAGTTGCCTTCCGGTTATTAGTAATTTAGTGTCATCATATATTCGAAAATATATTTAAAATTAAGTAATAAAGATTGATAATAATTGAAGGTAGGCACTAAAGATTGATGGATTGCGATGTAGCAGTGAATGCGAATTTTAGGTAGCTCAAGATTATGTGAACGAATTTCTGCTAATACCGCTCTTAATTAAATAAACATGAGTACGGGACTTGAAGGCCGTCTTGAACACGTTTCTAAGTCCGTCATGTTATGAGAATGTAATTTCAGAGTCGAAGAAATTTATGTCGTTTCTATACTTAGCTTTATTCTATTTTAATCCCAGGGTCTTAACTTACTTCATTTTATTGTTTTCTATATTATAGAGTATTTTTAATATTCTATATATTATATAAGTATTTTTGTTATAGGTACATTGTATATGCATTGTTTCGCGCCTTCAGCAAATTCGTCGGTTCTAAACAGAAATAAAAGTTAATTTTATAACGTAATAATCGATCAGTGTTTATAACACTTACCAAGTCGTAAATGCTAAACTTTCGAATATTGCTAGTCAGCAGTGCAGTGGTAAATGCATATCATCGGCAACCCCAGTTAGAAAGTTTTATTCTATAATACAAACTTTCTAATTTCTCGCTATGAACACACATCTACAACTATCACAGTAAAGAACAACAACCATGTTTATTGCTAAGATTGGAACATCACGGAATGATTAAGCTAGTCAACCAAGAAAATGGCGGAAAGTTGCACCCGATGTCTAATCTCATGTAGGTCGTTAGCCATCCAGCGGTGTCAGTATCGTTCCATAGACGATGTTATCGGGATTCGAACCCAAATCCTTAAGCTTTACTACCCCTAACTAGATTACTGAGGCGGTTTCATCATCGAACCTAGTTGAGAAGCTCCTCAAACAAAATAATAAATTATCTACACTTGGCGTCATTCAACTGTTTTTTCGGCCTTAAATATTCTGAGTCATTGAATTCAAATTCAGGCAGATTATAACTGTCTGTAAAATAACAATACATTTCTCGGCACACCGATTATTCTTCCCGTGGATGTCGTAAAAGTCGACTAAGGGACTGAAATGTCTCTGACCATTCATTTATTGCAGATTTGTGATGGGCAGCAGCGTCATCATAGTGAACACACTACTTCGATCCCCCAACCCGCTTGCCCGGCGTGGCGATTATGGGCATTTACCTCCTGATGCATAAATAATAATAGGAGAGACCTACGTTCAGCAGTGATGTGATGTGATCTGTTTTCTATTGCAGAGGTTTTACGTACTACCAAGTGACGAATCTGGACAACCGGATATCGAATGCAGATCAGTTGCTCACCACAGACATAGACAAGTTCTGCGAGACGGTTGTCGACCTGTATAGCAACATTAGCAAGCCTATTCTGGATATTAGCATTTATTTGTACAGACTGACTGTCAATCTGGGCGTCAGTGTAAGTATTTTACAGTCGACATCAGATATATCGAAGCGGCCATGGTGCTCACGTCAGAATGTATGTTGAGATATTATTGACCGTGGCCGCTTGATATATCTGATGGCGATACACAAGCATGTACAATCTTTTACTTTAGTTTTACATTATCTCGGATTTTGTCGTTCATCATACCTTGCGAGTTAAATTTGATCCATTTCGCGCATTTCCATAATTAAAGTACACCCGGGTAAGACCGGACTATTTTTCGGTGAGTTGAAAGGATATCACAAAAAAAATCATAAAATTCTCACTAACTTTTACCTGCAGATGTGTGATGTACGTGATAAAGAAGAAATCAAGCTTTCAATATAAATTTACTTGATGCCGCTCAGCCGAACAGCTTAGGAGTAATCGACACTCAAACTTGCACTATTTTTTTTTTCAAGACACCCAACCGAAAAACCTTATTGGCTTAAGATCGGACTAGTATCTAATTTCAACTCTAAAGTAAGGAGTAGAAGGTGCATAGCTTCCTGTTAAAGATCGGATCTCCAAAAATTCCCGAAAAAAATCATTTTTTTTTTAAACGTTCGTAGCTCACGACTGATGCGGCTGAGGGGCTGCTGCATACTAGCGAGAGGGGCGGGGTGAAATGGCGTCATGTATAATATAATATAGCCAGTGAGGAAAAAATACTACTATTTTAGTAGTTATTGTGGTCATCCGATCTTAGCCGCGTGTACCTTAGCGATAGAATCGAATTTGCATGTGTAAATTGGATGATAATTATAAGTATATAATAATGCAACATGATGATATCATGGCCTGGTCTGATGATGGAGTCTGAAAGTGACCACAAGAACTTGCAAACAGAACGTAATCATATCAGTTTAACTCCCTATCTCTTAATAAATTACTACAGTTGACGATAGAAGCTTGTATAAAACTGTGACTTTTGGCAGAAACTTTTATACATCTCGTAAAGAACCTTGACAACCGTATCCAATACAATTCGACAGTGTGAGAAGTCGAATTATAAAGTACAGCTTGCCTAACCAAGATGCCATTTATCGTATGCAATAAGCGATAAGTCACGTGACCATAATCATGTATGGAAATGGTCACGTGACTTTTCGTACGAATCTATCATTCTCATACATTTTATTACCTAGGCTAGGCCTGCTGTTCTCGTAACAGTAACAGCACGAAACTGGATATTGGTAAAATCCTAAGGTGCCAATAAGATTTATCTCATCTGAATGGTTGGTGGAAGTAGAAATTATGTCATTTTTAAATCCTATTACCAACAACTCAAGCCTTAATTTTATCCAACGTGAGGTTGGAGCTAGAACGTATGTAAAGTTGTCCAATGATTTTTTTTTTCAGACTCCTGGCATAATGATGGCGTACCTGCTCGTATCTGGAGTATTCCTGACTTACCTCAGGAAACCCACAGGTCGGTTGATGTCTTATTTTGGTTATTGATTTTATAATCTGGCCTACTACCGCGAAAATAGAAATTCGTATATTTCGAGGATTTTTCTCTGTCACTCCAACAAAGGCGTTATTAGAGTGAGAGAGACAAATCCTCATTTGCTGATTTTGAAATCCGCGGTATGGCCGCTGTTCTTGTGCTAGTAAGTAATAAACTAATTTTTCTTTTACAGCTCGTCTTACCGTTCAAGAGCAGAAACTAGAGGGTGAATTCAGATATGTAAACTCCAGGCTCATTACGAATTCAGAAGAAATCGCTTTCTATCAGGTACGTAAACAAAATACTACTTGTCAGTTGTAATTAAAGTAAACAAAATCTTTTGTAATCTTTAATTTATTCTAGGTCTTTGTTACACTATAAACTATTCTTACGTAGAACGTTCAGATTTCAAATTGCATTTGAATATTTATGTAAATGTCAAGCCTAACTTCGAAAGTAATAAAAAACAACTTCGAAAAACTGATAGTGATTATTTCTCACAAATATTATTTTTATAGTTGATTGATTGAAGAAGTCACATTGTCTTTCAATCATCGCCGAAAGACTGGCATTAGATAAGGACGTTTAGGGGCATGCAATACACTCCAGTAATAGTAACCGTAGGTAATAGTACATTATTGCAGAGGCCGAAAAAGCGAATTTCGTGGATGAGTATTTTTTGTCGGACGAAGCGAAGCTGAGGCCGACAATTACATACGAATCCACGAAATTCTATTTCCGTCCGAGGCACATATAGGACTTTTCTCCAAACATGCAAGGAAATAAAACAAAATTTATTACAATCGATTAAGTAATTCTTCTTGCAAATTGAATAACAATTGAAAAGAAAAAATCTCTTATGATTCCCGCCTAAACTTTTTTTTAATGCATGGTCGTTCATAAAAAATAGTAACGATATCTATGGTTTCATTAAACCGTACCTACACGACCTGACACACCGAGGCGTTTGTAACTCATGATAGAACGAGACGGCCATAGATTTGATCGCCGTCTCTCGCTCTATCCAGACCAGGCGTTTGGTCGTGGCTTTAGAATTTGGCTGTATGCATTTTTTTCAAAGTCCAAAAGTAGTTTTTAAGAAGTAAAAAACAATACATTAATGGATTTTAGTACAATTTCGCGGCCGCAAAAACTGTACAATAATGAAAATCTTTTTTTTTTAATTTGAGCTGGTACATAAGAAGGTACTTCGCGTTTCGTTTTTGCTACATTAATGCGAACATTTCCGAGCATATTGGAGAAAAAGATATTACTGTACTAAAACAGTTATTATAAAGTATATACACATTTAAATTCCATGTACAGTCAAAGACAAAATAAGGTTTACACGAAAATGTTCAAAAATATGTCCCAGTGCACTCTAATTCTGTGTAATAAGAACGTCGTAACATATTTATGAGCGGGTTCTTTCGATACTTATTTTTTCACTTGACTGTACTAAAAAAACGCTTGTTTGCAAAAGTACTCTCATAAGAAAATAAAAAAATTGTTTGGAGCAATGTCCGACACGTTGTCTGTTTTCTATCTTTCAACATTGATGGCCAATGATAAATGTCTATAATCTTTGTTAAAGTTAAAAAATCTTGAACAAGATTTTTAGTTGTTGCGTATTTCGATTCAAAATTAAATACAAAGCTTTTTCTAGACAAGTATTTAGTTCACAAACTACAATGCGCTTACAAAATGTGGTCGACCTTGACGTTGATATTTCTTGTTAGTGGTTGGTGTTTACAAATATTCTAACTTTGTATAACATTTTGCTCTTTGACATTGTCATCATAATTACTGAATGGTTTTTCATTGTTGCATGTTAATTGATTTGTCAAATGCAAGAATATATTTGACGAAAAAACTGATTTTAAATGTACTAAAATGTAAAATGACGTCAATATAGGCACTTAGTAGGAAAATATAATCATCGTTAGTATCGTTGGACCGAGAGATATACAAACATACGGAAGAATGATTAAACCTATGCTTCGAAATAATGAAAACCTATGCTTCGTTTCGGCCTTCTACTACCGTGGACGGTCACAGGTGACATTATGCGCTTACTAAGTACTTCATTACCGGCCTGTATCAGATAAATATATCCGTAAGATAAAATTATCGCTATCGTTTTCCCCAGGCACATAAATGAAAAGGAGAGCCAACATTCATCTTGACTGATATATTTTATCCGGGGATGATGAAGCAGGCCCTAAATGCATCATCATCATCATCATCCTATTTAAGGGCTGTGCCCTTGTCGGTGGAGTAATCACCATCTCTCTCTGTCGTCAATTCTTTTACCTCCTTGTATGACCTGACCTGTGCCTTTTCCTTCAGTTGGTCTACCATACGCCCTTCGCGGCCTTCCCCTTCCCCTCCTTGCTTCTATCTGCTCTTCTTAATAGAATAGAATTTTGATGAAATTGTCATGTCGTACAAGGTGGCCAAACATGCTCCCTCTTCGGTTTTCTATTGTTGCTAAGATAGCTCTTTTTTCTTGGACTAAATTAAGCACTTCCTCGTTTGTTTTTCTCCTAAATGCATAAACATGAATAATTTAGAATCGTCGGGATTACCTTTTCTACCACTACCGACGGCTGGAGTGAACATCGGAAATAGGGATAGATAATACTTCGAGGGGTAATAATCATGGCCTATTTAGGCTGGATTCATTTATACAGTCTAGTTTTCATTTTTGTTGCGAGAATAAACAGGATAAAACACATGTATTTCAAGTACAAACGAAGACTATATTATTATATGTTTATAAACGTTTTTTATGGTGGTGACGTTCGTACTGAAAACAGCTCGTATTTCCTGTTTGAATGCTGATATTTGTGATTAGTTGTTGCAAAATACAAAGTTGTAATACAAATAATTTAAACATTATCTAAGAAAAAATAATTAATCAGTAGGACTGTTGTTGTCATGTTATGTTTCGTACATTTAAAATGGTGACTTGTTTTGATTGGTCTACTATATATGTTTAAACAATCAACATGTTTCCCTATTGCTAAATGCTACTTTAGTGCCGCTTTAAAAGCCTAAAATAAATCACTTTGAGCATGATAAGTGAAAAAGGAAAAACTTAGTGGGAACCCTTGACCGTGGCCTCCGGGTAAAAGAGTATAATTATGTTACCAGGGCAACCATCGAGAGCAACTGACGCTGCTAGCGAGCTTCTACAAGCTGACGCGGCATCTCCGCAACTTCCTCAACTTCCGCGTCGGCATGGGCTTCATCGACAATATTATCGCCAAGTGTGAGTATAAGTAGCTGGGGCAAATAACTTTACTTACCGATTGCACTTTTACCCTCTTATTTGTAAACGTCTCTTACCTTAGCAAGCCACTAAGTGTTGTTTGTCCCTTTCGCTCTTATAGACATATTGAGCGAGCGAATAAGGTAAACAATACTGAGTTAAATTAGGAGACGTTTATGAAGAAGGCGGCTAGTTCATGCCTTTTGCCTCCTAAAACTATTTTCATCACACCTGTTCCGTAAGTGCGCCAATACGCTGCGGTGATGCGCTGTGTAGGTGCGTCATTACGTCCTAGTAGGCCGTTAAGGATTTTCATACAACATTACGTCGCACTAGCGCGGTCCGGCGCACGCCGCGCCGAGATTTCTTTTATGAAAATGATGAAATTAAGTCATCCCTGATTTAGACCATTTCAGAGTAGTTTTGTGAAAATATATTGTTTTATTTACTTTTTTGCATCACAGGTGTGATGAACAAACACCGGTTTCGCGGGGGCAAAAATGTACCAGTGCTAGCGATTCATTGAATATCGACTTAGTTTATCGATATCCATAAAAATATTTTTTAACCATCATTATCATAACTAAACTAATGGCCAAGTTGGAATACGTTTAACTATGTGCAAACCTCATTCATTCATACTTATCGCAACTATAAACAACCGATATCTGACATTAACTGTGTCGAGTCACTTTTGACAACCATTGAATAGTTGGATACTTCATCTAGTACCTACAACAATATTATTTTGCATTCCGATCAATTAAATCTACCTTTTTGTCTCTTAAGGTGGCTAAAAATGCCACGCAAGAATAAAGTATCCGGTAAAGAAATAGAACTGAGTCATAAAACAGAAATTCATCAAAACTATAAATTGTTTGAATTTGCTCCAATTACTACAGTTGACCTGGAAAGGTCGTTTAGTTGGCTAAAATGGACATTGTCACCCAGGCGACGAAGATTAAAGTCTGAAAATGTAGGAAAAATGTTGATTGTATATTATGAAAATTATATTAAATATTAAAGATAGTCAATTCCTCAAAAAGATTATTTTTGTGTATATAGTTTCCTTCTTCATTCAAATTCTTGAAATTACACAACGGCTGTACGACATTTTTATCGATATCAAATAATAAAATTAGTTTAATGTGTCCTCGCACTATTAAACGTCAGTACAGATTTGCCCCCGCGAAACCGGTGTTTGGTGATGAAAAACATTGTGTGTACCACGGGCGGTACAAAAATTATGAACTCGTGTGAAGTAAAGCCCGCGCCTTCGGCTTGGGCTTTACTTTCACACTCGTTCGCATATTCTTACTTACCGCCCTAAATACACAATGTACTATAAATGCGTTTCGTTTTTCGCTTAGATACGATTTTATAAACATACATGGTTTGTTATGCAGATGTTGCGATTGTCGTCGGCTTCTACGCGGTGTCACGGCCGTTCTTCGTCACAGACCACAATCTGCTCACTACTGGAACTGAGAACGATAGGTTTAAGGTATTGCCAAAAATCTATATTATATCCTGTCACATTAATTATAGTGTTCTTTACTTACATCAAAATAAAGCAATATCGAGGGTTGGGTGGTCAAACCCGATAAGTCGAGATATTTTTCATTGAAACAATAACCTCACGTCAGTGTCATATAGTTCAATATTTTAAAAACCGGTTTACCTCGACTTATCGGGTTTGACCACCCAGCCAGCCCTCGATATAAAATAAATATATTATTACGAGTATTAATTTGGGGTAACTATTTCAATAGCATTACTACACGTACGGGCGTATGCTGGTTAAGATGGCCGAGGCTATTGGTCGTCTGGTTCTCTCCGGGCGTGAACTGAGCAAACTAGCCGGTCTCACCTCGAGAGTGACGCAGCTACGTACTGTCTTAGCTGAGGTCAATCAGGGAAAATACACCAGGACTATGGTCGGGCAGGCGGAGAACGGAAACGGGGGTAAGTGATGGAACCGCGAGTAAAGAAAAGTGGCCCAAAGACTGATCCTTGCGATACCCCATATGTTAGTATATCTGTACCGGAAAGCAGTGCCATTCAAAAAGCTTATCTACTACATTCGGTGCAATTAGTTAAATATTATGTTAGTAAATCGCAGAGCTATATGGCCTGTTATAATCAAATTCGTCTAGGAGTATTCCGTGTCTCACTCACTCAGATGCCTTTGTAAGGTCACATCAAAATTTACCAATTCGTATGTACAGTAATGGTGCATTCCCCGAGAATGTCGGGTACGTGACGCCGTTTTTCGCGTACATCTAAGAAACAACTTTTTTCCTATTTAGTGCGGAAAAGTAAACTTTGCGCACGCTTCGTGTGCGTAAATTTCTCTTTTTAAGGAACTTTTTATAAAAAAAGTCGTTCGATACGTGTAAAATAGTACATTACGACACAAGTGCGAAAAACATGAAATACGAAACGAGTGGCGATGTTTTAAAACACGACCGATAGACCGAAATGTACTATTGTATTACTGGGTTTTGTATTTATACAGAATTCTCGCACTTTCCGTATGTTTCTAAGTAGAATTTTTCGTGGAATGTACCTAATAATGATGATACTTTCTCTAGCGACACCGATGCTGATGGCACCAGGCGCCGGCCGCATCATCTACCAGGATAAGATCATCCGCTTCGATCGTGTCCCGCTTGTCACGCCCAATGGAGACGTGCTCATAAAGGAGCTATCCTTCGAAGTCAAGTGAGTGACGTCACCCAACATGAGTGGTGTGTTTTTCTACAGTCAATTGGGGTTAACGCCCGGAGCGTCCAGTTGAATTACTTATGTACAGTCACCACATGGGAATGTTGAGCCACTTGGCAATGGATGCAATTTGGTCGTGTAATATTATGGGTTCGGTATTTTTCGTTAGTAGGCACGATCGCGACATGACCGATGTTCCCCGATGATATAGTCAAATACGAATCATTGTTGCGTCAAAATTTCAGTGTGTCAAAACTAGTTGAAATAATAAAAATTTCCTCGTCTACGAGAATTAAGGATTAGTCATCGGCCATTATTAGACGCTAGATGTCGTTGTTCCTAGAGGAAACTGGATAACGACAGTTCTACATAGATTTGTTTAAAACCGTTTAGTAATTTCTTCGTATTTGCTTCAAATCGGAAGCCATGATTTATCTGATATTAATAGGCGAGGTACTTTTTCCATTCATATTTATGTAAATAGGCATGTTATCGAGCAATTTTAAATTATTTTTTTCATTGACAGAGACAAATGCTATTGCTGTCTTTATTATCATTCGATACAGCTCAGGTTGACGTTAGTTGAAAACTTATGTATGTAACCTTTGTAGAAATATGGTAGGTAACCTTTGACAATCTACCCAAAATCCTATAATCTGTCAGTAGCCATAAAAATGTATAATAGAAACTTGATAGTTTATGACTGAAATTCTAACTTTGAAAAAATACCTGTCAGTGACAGCCGTTAAAAGGAAAGTGAACAAAACTACCATCAGGGCTCTGAAGTTAGATTGACGTCTCCAGGTCTAAAGCGGATGTTATAACGTAACTATAGTAACGTCAGCTTCCGGAAACATAGCGAACAATCATTGGTTTTTGTTATTACGTAACCATGGTAATGTCACCTTCTGAAGAATACGCAGTAGCAGCGACCGCCCCATTGGTCAGCAGAGTTCGGCCGAAGTCGTGATACCAGCCTCATAAGAGTTCGGAACCCGATTTGTATTATTCGACCAAGTTGTGAACAGTGGCAAGTGGCTCAACAATCCCGTGTGGTGACTGTATGCTGTTAATAAAACATTGCGGTCTGATTTCTATCACTATTTGTCTTGTGTTTTACTTTTATCCAAGGTAATTAAATCAGCTACACCGTCAAGTATATATTATCTTGCCCATGTTTTTGTCACTGGATCTCAGACACTAAAAATTGATTTGTCGCACTATCTACGCTCTACCCAAAAGTGACTATTTTAACGGGTTGGCTAGCCACGCCCTTTACATACATTATTTTGCTAAAGAATCCTACATAGCTTGCGTATAATCTACCTAATGTAGAACCTCTCGTTTGCGGCAATTACACTTGGTCATTCGCCTAATGCGATCGCTGAATCAAAGTACGAGGCTGCCAGGCAAACGACAATGTGTAGTATATGTGGCGAACGACCAAGTATAATTGCCGCTGTACATAGCTATGCTAAATGCTCGGGGTTTCTCTGCGAGATCGCATCAGGAATGACGAGATCCGCAGAAGAACGAAAGTGACTGACGTAGCCCGAAGAATCGCCAGGTTGAAGTGGCAGTGGGCTGGCCATATTGCCCGGAGGACCGATGAGCGGTGGGGTCGGCGTGTTCTCGAGTGGCGACCACGCACTGGACGGCGCAGCGTGGGAAGGCCCCCCACAAGATGGAGCGACGACCTGGTAAAGGTTGCGGGTGTCCAATGGATGCGGACAGCTCACGACCGATCTTTGTGGAACTCTCTGGGGGAGACCTATGTCCAGCAGTGGACGTCAATTGGCTGATGATGATGATATGCTAAATCACAGTAATAATTGTAATGTTGTTTGTAGGTCAGGAATAAACGTGCTCGTATGCGGACCCAACGGTTGCGGCAAATCGTCAATGTTCCGTATGCTGGGTGAACTGTGGCCTATCTTCGGTGGCAGTCTGACCAAGCCGCCCAAAGGCAAGCTGTTCTACGTGCCACAGAGACCTTACATGACCCTTGGGACTCTTAGGGATCAGGTAACCTGTTGATAGTATACCTTAGAAATTTGAGACGCATCTTCCGTTGTCCGTTTTGCAGTTTGACATTGATAGCACTCCTTTGTTCCGGAATGGATATTTTTCTCTTAAGGCGTTTTAGTGATCAGCTATGCTATTCTCTTATTCACACATTCGACGCTGCGTTCGTCAATGAGCTCGATGACGAGACAGCCTTCACTTCGACGTAGAGCGCAGCGCTGCGAAAAACGGTATTCACCAACATAGAACACCTCGTCGTCGAACTGTAGGCGGTAACTCTCGACGCAGTGTAGTTCCAGCTCACGTCGAATTCGTCGCCGAGCGCTAGTGTCGTTTAAAGTGCATTAGTGAATACCATTTTTAGGCTCGATGCTGCCGCAGCGCTGACACAGCGCTGTTAGCAAAGCGGTTTCCTTAGTGAATAACACTGCAGTAGATTTCAATTTATTCATAAATATCTTATCTGATCTTATCTCCAACTTGCCCTGTTGGCGACTCGACATACCAACCATGCCACCATCTTTCGACGAGGTAGTTAAGGCTGTGAAGTCCTTAAAGCCTGGAAAGTCGCCCGGAGCCGATAATGTGCATGTGGATATGTTGAGAGCCGATATTGGTACGACTGCATCCTTACTCTATCCCCTAATAACACGCATTTGGGAAGCAGGGCAAGTACCCGCAGAATGGAAGCAAGGACTTCTGGTAAAAGTTCCTAAGAAGGGTGATCTCTCACGATGCGACAACTGGCGCGGCATTACCCTTTTACCAGCTGCCGCCAAGATCTTAGCCAAAGTTTTGCTGAACCGTATCGCACCAAAGGTAGCAGTGACTTTACGTGAAGAACAGGCTGGTTTTCGGCCTGGTCGCTCCTGCACCGATCACACCAATACCTGCGCATCCTTATAGAACAGTGTGTCGAATGGCAATCAGAACTCTTTTTGGCCTTTGTCGACTTTGAAAAAGCCTTCGACACCGTGAAGTGGAGTGCACTGTGGTCATGTCTGAGCAGAAGGGGTATCCCTGCATGTATCGTCAGTATCATACGAGCTATGTACGAAGGAAGTACATGCAGAGTGGTCCACGAGAAGGAGCTGGGTTCACCGATACAAATATCTGCAGGTGTTAAGCAAGGCTGCCTCCTATCGCCTCTTTTATTTGTGATCCTACTCGACGACATCATGAGAAACGTTACAACCACGCCAAGGGGCATACAGTGGGGTTCAGGAAATCTGGAAGACTTGGACTACGCGGATGACATCGTGTTGATCTCGCCTACTCTCGCTCATCTTCAAGCCAAACTTGGAAACCTTCAAGAAGAGGCGGATACAATGGGCCTGCGGATCAACAAACGAAAAACAGTCAGCATGCGGGTTAAGACGAACACAATGGACCCTCTGACGCTGAGAGGCGCAAGCCTAGACTCAGTGGTCAAGTTTGTTTACCTCGGGAGCCAGATCACTTGTTGGGGAGGAGCAAATGAGGACATTGACAGCAGAATTTGCAAGGCAAAGGCTGCTTTCGCCCAACTAAAGCCTGTTTGGGAGTCAAATGTCCTGACGCGACGCGTTAAAGTTTCCCTCTTCAACTCAGTTGTCAAGTCGGTCCTGCTTTTTGGCTGCGAGACTTGGAGAGTGACAAAGGGTCTGACCAACAAGCTTCAGGTCTTTGTCAATAAGTCGCTCAGATCAATACTGCGCATCTTCTGGCCAAACACCATCCGGAACGAAGACCTGTGGACTATATGCCGCCATACACCTATAGGCATCGAGATTGCCTCCAGGAAATGGAGATGGATAGGTCACACTATCCGGAGAGGAGAGCAAAACAACGCCTACATCGCTTTTGACTGGAAACCGCCCAACGGCAGCCGACCTCCTGGACGGCCAGTGCACTCCTGGCAGCGATCCATCTTAAACGAGCTCCGTACGGTTGGCCTAAGCTGGAGAGAGGCTAAAAGTGTTGCTGAGGACAGAGAGGCGTGGCGCGATCTTGTGAAGGCCCTTTGCACCTCTGGGGTGCCTTAGGACGTCAACAACATCTTATCTGATATTTTGAAGAATAAATAAACTTTATATTTTAGCGGGAAAAAATACCAGTCGTATTGAGAACCGTCGTTTAAAAATACAGATTCTAATATTCTTTGTGGTTTGTACAAAAACACCAAAACGTGCAATATGTCTTGTCCAGTTGGATAAGCATCCTTTACTTTAGTGCATGAAAGCCACAAATCTGTCTCGGAAAGACAGATAGAGCATAACAAGATTTTTTTTACATTTTTTACGTCTATGCTGTACAGGTGATCTACCCCCAGACGCGAGATGAGATGGTGCGCCGCGGCCGGACTGACGAGCAGCTCAACAGGTATTTTTAAACTTAAGTTCTACAGCAAAAATTCATTTAATTTAGGTATATTTAAATTATTTTACTGTCACGAACTTGGTAAGGAATAGTTTGAAATCTATAAACCAGACTATCTTTTTAGGTTTCCGTTCCAAAAAGGTACAAAAAACTCTTATGGTGTGACTATTGATCGTTTGTATCTAGGTACAGTCAAAGACAAAATAAAGTGTACACAAAAATGTTCAAAAATACGTCCCAGTGCACTCTAATTCTGTGTAATAAGAACGTCGTAACATATTTATGAGCGGATTCTTTCGATACTTATTTTTGCACTTGACTGTTGGTACTTTACGGAAATTATGTAGATGAAGTAATTGACCTGTCATATAGTAGTGCAAATAATTTATATAATACTTCTGTTATTTCATAAATATGCAGCGTCTTATTCTACACAGTCATTCGCATAAAAGGGTGAAGACACATTTATCAGCATGCTTACGCATTTTGTCTAATAAAATTGGCCGTATGAAACGTGTAAGCATGCGTACGCGTGCGGAAAGCTGGACGCGGTCCCATACTAAACGGACATTTTCTATAGACAAAATGCGTACGCATGCTGATAAGTGTGTCTTCACCCTTATACTATATGCCCTTTAGTTTTTTGCCTGTAAGTGTTTGTGCTTAATTTTTACATATTATATGAGTGGCTTATAGCCAGTGATCGGTTTTTTGGATTCCCCTGGCGCGGCGGGTCTCCTATAGTAGCTAGAAAAATACATTTTGATTATTTATACGTATTTCCATGCAATTCGCCGTGTTACTGTTCATAATGTAAAATAATAGTATTCATTTTTTTTATAATCACACACATCATTTTTTGATCGCCAAATCCCGCGAGGGTGAATCCAAAAAACCGATCACTGCTTATAGCTGATCGTAGTCAGCTATTTCATTCTTGGAATAATCAAGAATAAAACTGTATTAGTAATGTAAGACTAAGCGTGTTTTATATATAGTTGATAATATACATTTTCTCCAATATGCTCGGAAATGTTCGCATTAATGTAGCAAAAACGAAACGCGAAGTACCTTCTTATGTACCAGCTCAAATTAAAAAAAAAGATTTTCATTATTGTACAGTTTTTGCGGCCGCGAAATTGTACTAAAATCCATTAATGTATTGTTTTTTACTTCTTAAAAACTACTTTTGGACTTTGAAAAAAATGCATACAGCCAAATTCTAAAGCCACGACCAAACGCCTGGTCTGGATAGAGCGAGAGACGGCGATCAAATCTATGGCCGTCTCGTTCTATCATGAGTTACAAACGCCTCGGTGTGTCAGGTCGTGTAGGTACGGTTTAATGAAACCATAGATATCGTTACTATTTTTTATGAACGACCATGCATTAAAAAAAAGTTTAGGCGGGAATCATAAGAGATTTTTTCTTTTCAATTGTTATTCAATTTGCAAGAAAATATTTTGTTTTATTTCCTTGCATGTTTGGAGAAAAGTCCTATATGTGCCTCGGACGGAAATAGAATTTCGTGGATTCGTATGTAATTGTCGGCCTCAGCTTCGCTTCGTCCGACAAAAAATACTCATCCACGAAATTCGCTTTCCCGGCCTCTGCAATAATGTACTATTTTGCGATTAACTCGTAGGTTCTTAGAAATCGTGCAGCTGGCTTACCTGACCAGTCGCGAGGGCGGCTGGGACGCCGTCGAAGACTGGATGGACGTATTGTCGGGCGGCGAGAAACAACGGATAGCTGTAAGTCTATTGACACGTTATATCATTAAACAAACAAATTAACATAAATCTACCTACCTAGGCCTACCCCAATGATTGCCACAATGCACTCGAGAATCTACTCTCACTAGGTCACCAGTCCACCTTGAGGGGTACCTACCCACGCTGCGTATTCCGATACGTACGTGGCCGCCACTCGAGAACCATTCCGTTTTTCAACAATATTAGTCTATTTATTCTAATCACTCAGCTTACTTTTGGTAAATGGTTACCAGCTGCTACTCTTATTTTACAAGGGAATAAAGCTCAACCGAATGTCAAAGCAAGTGAGTGGCTAATTACGAACGCAATTAGTAAGTATGTAATTGTAGTTATGTTGCAGAGAAGATAGTCTTAAATACATAAGTATTTCAAACAAAAAATGTAGATATAGAAATTTAACAAGGATTATATTTATTAAAATGTATGTAGGTATACTAAACATTTTTTAAGGTCTTTACATTAATTGGTGTTAGTTCGCTTCATGACAATGCACTAGAAAAATAATTATTTTCATTCACATTCATGGATAGTTTTGTGAACCATAGCAATAATCTCAAAAAAAGCCCTTTATTTAAAACAGGTCCTCTCTTTGTTTACTTGACCAGTTATTTTACTTCAAGTACCCAATGTTTTTCAATTGTGTTTTAATACACTATAGCTATGCTTAGCTTTCATTCGATAAGATTATTGAAAACAAAAGAAATCTCAACTGAAATGGACCCTTCGCCAAACACAATGAGTTGAATGGGTCGCCGTACTCATAGTTTACTACCTGGTCGTGGACACCGGCGGGGATATTGAATAGACCATCAATTACTACCATTACTATTTCATTGATTAGTAACTTAACAAAAGACACTCTCAATCTCTTTGAAAGAAATCTATGTTTTCCCCATAGTTAATGGAGCATTCCATGGGCTGTCCCGCCTGTCCCGTACAAACGCGTGTATATTCCGATAGTTCGAGTTTTCTTCCGAGTTATTAGTTAATACCTATATATTTTTTGGAACAATTTTTGACTCCTCTGGTCGCGAAAGAGAACTTCGGTAAACCCCCAATTTTGAGAAAAACCATGTTAGTACGGGACATCAGTGGACTAATGCGTCTAATTATGTATTTACATATTAACGTGACTGCTGCATAATAAGATTAATAATTTTAATGCCTAATTATAATTATACTTAACTTTTTATGCAACTGTTAAATAAACATGTTGAATAGTGACAGAATGAGATCGCGATTGAATCGTTTAGGAAAAAAAACAATAGCAATGTCATACATTTTATTGAAAATCGATTATCGCATCGCTTAGCTATGTTGAAGCGTGAAACCATAGACAACGTTAATAAAGTATCGTTTTTAATATCGCTGACAGCCATTTATTTGTCGGGACCTCCTAGTTATATTTCCTGACCAACGGTCAGCTTTAAAGGATTGCTTCCAGTTCCGGCTAATCCTTTAATATGTTTAATGAATATAGTAGCAGTATTACAGTCGCTTTTAGGGGCCTGTTTATCAAAAGCTTGTAACTTGTAATACAAGAGGAAGTCCTTATCTAGTTAATGATGATAAAAAGAGACTTCCACTTGTATTACAAGTTACAAGCTTTTGATAAACAAGCCCCAGATATAACGAAGCGGCCAGGGTGCTCGCATATGTATAGGCCTTATCATGGCGTTAAGAGTGCTTGTCCAGATATATTTGAACATCGCCGCTTCGATATATTTGATTGTCATACCTACTCTATTACGCATAATCGGAGATTCAGATTTATTGAAGAGTTCATACGGTCCTGGGAACCACCTAAATCTTATAGGTAACGTCGTTGAGTCGTCATTTTCCTGGTACGAAACAAGAGATGCCGTGTCAAAACGTGACACGTTGATGACGTGATGTTTAGTTTTTGTTTAATGACCTATTCAGTTTGTACTGTTATGTACTTATGACGCTTTAATTAATTTTCATCATCATCATTCAATTTAAGAGCTAGGCTCTTGTTGGTGGAGTAATTTCCATCTTATTCTACATTCAGCTTTTCCTTTGACCTGTTGATATGATGAAACATTTAACTTTTCTTTTATTGGTCCATATAAGTCCTCCTGGGTCTTCCTCTTTTCCTTTTTCCTTCTATTTTTCCCTCTATAATAGATTTTATATATTCATGGTGTCGTATGAGATGACCCAACATTCTTCCTCTCCTGTTTTCAATAGTTTCCAGCAAGGATCTTTTTTCCCGGACTATATTCAGAGCATCCTCATTGCTTTTCTTTTCTGTCCAACTGATTTTTTCCATCTTCTTTAATTAATTTACGGAGCTTTAATTTAAAAAATCGCGAAAATTTTAAATCTGTCAAGAAAAACACTGAATATGCAACTTGTTTCAGATGGCCCGTCTGTTCTACCACGAACCACAATTCGCCATCTTGGACGAATGCACCAGCGCTGTGTCGGTCGACGTTGAGGGGCAGATGTATCAGTACTGCAGAGAGGTACGTAAACACAGACAATATAAAATGTATCTAGAAACGTCTGACGTATCCGTTGATGAAGAAAATTAAAATTAAAATATTATCGAATATAATTTAAGACTTAATTTAAGTCGATGATCTCGACATGTTACTCACACATCGGGCTTTGATCGAGGGTACTCCGCATGAGGACTCTCTTAATAGGTCGAAACATGTCAAGCAATCATCGAATCAAATTACGTGAGTAACCCGGTTCGATAATATTTTAATATGTTTGAGTTTCACGTTAGTTATAATTAGAGGTCGGAACTATGGGTGCAAAACTTTAACAAAACTCCTCAAGTGGACTTGACATAGCACATACATCCATAAAATATACATATCTACACACCCACACAATGTAAGTTGAAGATTCCGAGATAGGGAATCAAATTAGATACAGATTTTTCAACAATATTTGTATTGTTCTTGGCTAAAGTGTTCCCATATGTCAATTTTAAAGTTTTGTTAAAGTTTTGCACCCATAGTTCCGACCCCTAGTTATAATTCTAAGAAAGGAACATTATAAATTACAATCAACAACTTTCATTCGTTCATCCAACATTCATTTTACGAATCGGTACTTTCTTAATAGTACAGTCGTCATCAAACTCATCAACTATATCAGAGCGGCCAGGGTGCTTAGACAAGTTGACAATCGCTAACGCTTAGTCGTCAATCGTAAACGAAAGGAAGCTAACTGTCTTTGTCGAACTAATATAAAAGAATAACAGAGAGGGAAAACTACGATACGCTATTAAGCGTTAGGGATTGGCAACTAAGCATCCAGGATTTTCACAAACATCTGCGCAAACCTCTATTGTCAAGGCGTTAGAGTGCAAGTTCAGATATTTTTGAATATCGTGGCAGCTTCTATATATCAAATTAGATGCAGGTACAGTCGCCATTAGATAATCTAATGACGACTGTACTACTAGTGAGTTTTAGCAAAAGGCACTTTTGATGTCCACAACAATGTATGAATCATCCTACCAACATGGGATTTTATCCCTTTACACCCAGGTTAATATGATCGTGACAGTTACCTAATTTACAGTTAATTGACAATTAAAAAAAAAAGTCAATAGAGTTCATTATTAAGTTTGCAAATCGCGACTTTTCGGTTGCAAAAGGGTTATGGTTAAACATGACAAAAGCCAATGGGGAAAACATTAACATGCTATAACCACATAAGGCTCGATCTATTTTTGAAAACTATGAGCATGAAATTTTGTTTTTGTTTCCCTTATTGTTCCTCGCTCTGTAACATTTCGAATGACTTCGACGGCCTGTCTTCGGAATATTTCGCATAAAATTCGAAATTCCTTGAATATCGATAAGTGGTAAATTACCTCAACTATTAATTGGGGCTTCATATAGTCAGCTCTTTGATAAGAGATAACCCCGTACGTCATGAAATTAAACAAATAATCTATAATCGGAAAGTCCCTTTCAGACATGATACATACCACTTACTCGTATTTAGTCGAACAAAAACATTCTGACGCGCGCCGGAATTTTTTGACTGTTACATAGTTACTTTATTACCAATCCCCAAGGAAAATGCTTCTTAGTGGTTTGATATTGTTAATATACCAACTCATACTATAATAATTATTCAATATTTTCTAAGCTAAATAATAAATCGGACAAGTTTTTTATTTTTTTTTTTATTTTATTTTAGGTTCGCCAACAGGTGTAATACATATTAATACTTAAAGATAAACATGCCAGTAATAACAAATCGCTCGAGTATTCACCCAATTACAGGCAAACTCAACATGCATAATGAGAGTAACTGCTAACAAAAATCTTAACTAAGTAGTTTACAAATAGTAAAGTAGAATGTTTTATATAACCAAATTACAGACAGCAAAATTAAGCTACAAAATGATTATACATTATAGATAAATTGATATTAAATAATTATAAATATAGACTGAAACTAGATGATCGTAAAATTCGTAATAGGTCTCCGAAGCTAATTAACAAAACAGAATGGTACTCTTTGTAAGATCATGTTAGAATCCCACCATTTGCTTTGAATTTGTGTAGGTATGTTTTAAATTGGTTCTGTGACATTTTTAACAAGTCCGCCCTACTTGATTTAAATAACAAGTTATGCTCTTTACACATTCTTGGTATAATACTGTGAGAACCCACATTGGTTCTATATGTTTTATACGAGAATGGCCGAAAATTCGCTATTCGAGAGTGCGGTCGGGGAACGGTCCAATTGATTGCTTGCAGTAGCTGTGGGCAGTCAAGCGTTCCAGAAACAATTTTATGTAGTAACACTTGGTCAGAAATCCAGCGACGATCCTCGAGTGTTATCATATTGAAATGTTTCAATCGAGCACTGTACGAATTTAGCTCTCGGAGGTTTCCCTGACGCAGTGAAAGGAAATACAAGAATCGCTTTTGTATCTTTTCGATCCTCTCGACATGGCATTTATAAAGCGGGTTCCAGATCTGTGAACAATATTCGAGTAAACTGCGAACCAACGCAAAAAATGCAGTTTTTAAGGTGGATTCGACCCTATCCCTGCCGCTTATCTGCTAAAAGATGGCGCTACAATTGCACAAACACCATATTTTCGTCATTTTCTGCTAAACCGAAGATCAGAGTTAACATGTTTTGAGATACGCGCAAGGAGCAAAAAATCTAATGTACAAATTGATAGCAACCTGCACAAAATACTGTTCTTCTAAATCGCAATAATGCAAAAACTAGAAAATTATGTAATTTTACCCTGTAACGCACACTACTACACCTCCCGTCAGTACCCAATGTCAGTTGTACAATCATTACTCATCAATAAACTAGATGGCGCCAGTTAAAAGAACAGCTTTTCTAAATGGTCTAAGTTCTAACTAGAGGGCGCCAATTAGGAAATGACTTTATATTGTATTGTATATTTGTGAAGCAAAACCAACTGTTGGTTTGGTATTAAAATCCCTACTTTTAACTGTACAGATATAACAACAGCTGTAGTAAAGAAGTTATTCCCGTACTCTTCGGGTAATCCCTATCCGTCGCCGTTATGTACAACTCTTTAGAGTATTATATTTTTTGGTACAGCTACTTACTGGTAAATAAAATAGTTATCAAGAAAGTTACTTATGTCCCAAAACACTAGTATTTACCGCAGCGGGTCTCTATTCGCTAGGAACAATGTGGCAATATAATTACGAGTATAGATTGACCTAAGAAATTCATAGTATTATACTTGATCAACGGCACTAGCACATATCGTGCATGACAGGAACCTTGTCGCGGCTACCCGTCCCTTTTTGATTACATTGATTCAAAAGAGATGAGAAGTTGCGAGCAGGTCACAAATTGCTGCCAATATTGTTGTACAAGATGTGCTAGGGCCTCAAGTATAATAAGTAATAAAATGTGTAGGTATTTTGGGTAGTTCTATGGAGTTAGAAGATTGAAGAAATATATTCATTAGACACGTAGTAGTAGACCAAATCGAATGATCTGATGGACATTTGCCGACTTGCTTTATTATTATTACCAACTACGATACTGATGATGTACTAGTGGTTTATCGGACATTTAGATTTTAGACCTTGTTGGAGTAACATTTATATTACTAAATGTTAGCCTACATACCTACTATGTTAGTCTCCAACTAACATTTTACATTACATAATATGTAAGGATAGTGTTATCCTGTCTAAGTTTACCTACATTTTCGCCTACCATCCCATAAGATGCTAATTAGATTGTCCGATATCAATTAAAAGTAGGTTAGGTACGAGTACTTACTTAAATACAAACGCAACGAAGATTTTCCAGACACAGGCGAACAGCTGGACGCTCAATTTTCGGATGCTTTATACCATATAAACAAGGTGCTGTATTTCCGTTGTCAGAGAGGTTTCAGGAGTATTAGGATGCAGTGTAGTTAGACCCCCTAGAGTTTAGTTCATGTTTCAGAAGTACCTACTACCTAGGCATGTTACAGTAGCTAATACCTACTATTTTACGCGGTTTCAACATTTTTCATCACATTTGCTTTCTAAGCGCGCCATTGCTTGTGCATATTGCAGTGGGAGTAATAGAAAAGTGAAATTCCTTAGGGAATACCAATATTTCGTCTCATAACATATTCTTTGTCTGCAAGTGTTATAAAAAACATTGTATGCATCACAATCGGTAAGAGGCATACCTACTAACTCGAGTCATCAAAAGCCCTCCGCCTACGGCGTCGGGCTTCTAACACTCTCGTTAGTGATACTGTACTTACCTCCCTAGATGCACAATGTACTATTATCGACCGCTCTGAAACATTTAAAAACCTTCTAGAGGGACTCTGTATTCCAACCTCACGGGAATGTAGGTATTTGTTTCTTGGCCACCTATTTAGTATAGCCGACGGCAATGGTCAAATGGTTGATAGTGGCTGTTTTCCTAGCTGTAGATGTTTGTCTGATAGCATTGCAACAGAATGTATTATTATAAATTTTTGAAGGTAGGTAGGTGGGTACTTCTTGAACCTAGTATCTACAAAACGTACTAGAGAGGGAAAGGATACTTTCAGGCACTGTGTGCTTACCATAAGCTGCCGCTGCGTTTTTAACGCGGACTTACTTTCCATCCCGGCCGTAATCGCGTCTTGGGGCGAGCCACCCGTATAGAAAGCACCTATGTAAGTCCGCGTTAATAACGCAGGGGCAGCTCATGGTACGGCTACTGGTTCCACAGGAGGCGAGTAAGGGATGATTTGTCGACTTTTTTCTCGCTCACTAAACAAAGAGTAGATATAGCCCAACTAGCAAAATATAGTCATATAGAAGTTGAGACAACGTTTTGCATATAACTTCTAGTCTAATTTGGTTGGTCATATAAACGTAAGGTAAACGGTTATAAAAGGCGAAAGTGGCGCAAATTATAAGACTTATTGGTGAGATAAACGTTAAATAAAGGTTTGCATGGCGACTTAAATCGTTTATTAAAGGTATTGTAACGATTAAGGAATGACCAAAACGTTGTATAAAGAGTACAACAAAAACCTTTACGCGACCTAAATATCAAATAAATGTTTTATTACTGACCATTTTGTTTTATAGAAGGTTTAGTATAACCCTTACTCATTGCTTATCGGACTTTTAAGTTACATAAATGTTTTTAAGTTTTATTTATAAAACTGCTCCTGACATTTATTTTAGATACGCGCAAAACTTGGTGTGTGTGACAAAAAAGTGTACGGAAAAATAATACAAGGTAATTTTATAAGATTTGTAATAGAAATTATTGTTCTATATATTGAGCGTTTGCACATTTGGCGTGAGCTGAATTCGTATGGGAAGGTCACTTTACCGTTAAAGTTTATGATGATATACAGTTTTTTGCTGTCGCGCTCTTAATATATGCGAAATAATTATAATTTATAACAATATTTCTTCATATTTTATTATAGTTAAGGTTAGCCATTTTGGAACAAGTCATGGATTTATACTTATACGACTACAATATAACTTTATCTTAAGTAAAGGTTTTTATAACGACTACAAATTGTCCGCCATTACTAAGCCGCCGTTACTAGTCCGCCACTTCGTTTGTACCGTTTCCACGATGTAACGTCCATGGTTTTTTTCTTTTAAATAGTACTGTGATGCTCACGAAATGGCGACTGATGTTTTATAATATTAATTTCAAATCGACTATAGATTGCATGATGTTTTATAACCGTAACTTAAAATCAATTTAAAAACATATAGTCCAATAAAAGGAATATAACGAGTTCGGCAACAACTAAAGGTTTTTCAAAGTTTTTGTTTGACGTTAATATAACCAACTGTTGAATAAAGGGTAGATAACAGTCCCGCTGATATCTTTTTGTCATATTGAAGTTACCTTCAATACCGCTATATAACTGTCGAGATAAGGTTTTATGATATCACTTATACAACAATAAAATTATGTAGACGTTGTAAAAATGACCTTATTACGACGGTTCTGTTTTTTCTAAACCCTTTATAAGACGAAAACGTTTATACAACTTTGAACATCATTAAGTAAACGTTTTCTTTAAAACCTCTACATGATTGTTGTATAATTAAGTCGCAAAAACGTTTATTTACCATAGTAATTAGACTATTTGGTAGGACGATTAAACTATCAGATTTATAACGTTTATTTGACTAACAGGTTAACTAAAAACGACTATAAAACTCTTATATGGCTAAAGGTCGTATAACTCTTGATTTATATGACTTCTTTGCTAGTTGGGGATCCTATGTCAGTAAAATTAACAAATATACCTATATATACAGGGTGTTTTTTTTTCGACCGTTCAAATTCTACGTAGTGAATGTGTAGGTCATACTGACCAACTTTTACTATGGGGACAAAGTCGAAATCGCGAAAAAAAAATCAGCTGTTTCATACATTTCGGCCGGCGTAATGCCGCCAATTTGTATGAAACAGCTGATTTTTTTTTCGCGATTTCGACTTTGTCCCCATAGTAAAAGTTGGTGAGTATGACCTACACATTCACTACGTAGAATTTGAACGGTCGAAAAAAAAAACACCCTGTATATGTAGATGATCGTTGGCTGTTCACACTGCCGCTTCCTCAGTGAGGGTTTTTAATATTTTTTCTGACACTGGGGCGGTGATATGGCGTAAGGACCAACAAACTGTCAAAATAAATACGCGAATTGAATTTTCTATATATTTTGTGGTTTATTTATTCTTAAAACCATTACATAAGGAATAATGTTTTCTAAAATAAATAAACGTTTCCGAGTCAATTCCCATGAAATGCCTTTAGTACTTACCGTTTGGTATTCGGATTTGATAGCTGGCTGCCAAATGGGAATTATAGTTTCCCTTCTGGTAGGATGAAATGGGACTAACTTTCCCATCTCGTATCTGGATTTGGTACAAACCTGATTACAAACCGGTAATGATAAGTCCCGATTTAAAGCCAGTTACCTATTGGGATTTTAATCCCATTTCGAAGCTGGTTTGGTAGCCAATCTACTAAAGGATGAAATGAACAAAGTTCTAGTAATTTTGTTTAGTGTCAGTCATTTTGAGTTCCTGTTTTAGGGCCCAATCTACATATACATAAATACATTTTTATTGAAAACTACAAGTAGAAAATAAGTTTTACCAAATATACGTAATATAACAAAGGAATACAGTGATTTACATTGTTTTGATTCATTAAGTACCTAGTTTGGATTTTTAAATACATTTTTCAATAAAAAGATAGTGCAAGATTTTTTACCTTTTTAAAATACCTAACCAAACAGAGTACAAGTGAGACAATTTTTAAATTTTGTTTACAAGTGTGATGTTTGCGCCGGTAACCAATTACAATTATGGTCTCGTTTATACACTTTTCGACCCAGCGAATATTCGAGCCGGTAGCAGTCGAGCCAACGTATATTTGTGACCGAGATTATGGGATGACAATCTCGGTCACAAATATACGTCGATTGTCCAATCGAAACATTAATTTTGATTTTAGGATACATTATTTCTACGATTTTCGACACAGCGAATATTCGATCCATAATAGCCACTCAATAGCTTTTGGTAACTGTGGTTACCAGCTGTCACTCTTATTTTACATAGGAATAAAAGTAGCAGTTGAGCCAACGGACTTTAAGATACTCCTATAGTGCGTACGTATCTCAGTTCCGATTCAATAGTGACATACGAGGTTACTAAGAGTGGTGACAGTTTTCATAAGAACTCTACCTGAACTTCACTCCACAGAATGTGATATTTTTCTGCGCGAGTGCAAGACTGAATTTTCATAGTAGAGGAGAGTGGGGTACAGTGGATCCCTTTTTTTTACAAATGTTGTAGTGGTGTTATTTTTATTTGTAATTTTCTAGATACCTTATTGTCCAGCACAAGTATATAATTTACATATAGCTTTAAAATCATTTTCATTATAAAAAAGTGAACTAAAGTTACCTCTTCAATCTAAAATCACAGAACAGTTCCTAGTTTGAGGTAAAAAAACCAAGAACAAGACTTTTCAGGTATAATTGAAAGTATCTTCCGTTATTTAGTTACTCCAATATTAGTATCACACAGATGAGCAAATTCGTGAAAAAAGAATACCGGATTATTAAAGCGATAAATAAAGCTAATGCAAAATATTCACAGTGCACCTTTATTCACTGTACCCCACTCTCCCCTATTTTTCTGCACAGTCTGGTTGGTACTGTATGCAGATATTTTCTCGCATAATGCATTCGCATAACATAGTTTGATGTTGGTGTTGAAATGTAGACCTCTTTAACTCTTGTCGGTTTCGATCACCGACACTCATGTAGAAAATGCTCACTTTCATCACTTGTATTCAGTAACAATATTTATTCGGCAAAAAACACAGCTCATAATAATGTCGAAAATTAAATAGTATATAAACATTATACTTAATTACAAATATATGAATGTTTCTTGTCACCAAGTTCAATACCATTTTCTTGAAACGTGTTCCGTTACATTTTCATTAGGTTCTTTCCGCTGAAGTATCTTCCCAATCTTCAACTGTATTTCAATATTCAACTGAAAAAATATGATTGTATAAATATAAGTATGGTTGTGAGATTAACAAGCCAAAGAAAAAGGCAAGTGTCATGATTTGGCAAGTAACGATTAAGTTAGCGTTTACTCGATACGTAAAGTAGGCGCTCGGCGCTTGATTCATGATGTACTGGAGCATCATGTGAGCGTGATAAAATGCTTTATGTATAGAGTAAACTCTAACGCTGAACAAAGTGTGCCCCGCCTGGAAAATGCCAGTGTTATGACCAGCCAGGTCAACAGATTTGACCCCGTGTGACTTTTTTTGTGGGGTGAGATGAAACGGCGAGTATACGTTGAAGAGGCCCAAGTCCAATAATAAGAGCATTTTGATGAACTTAAAAGTGAAAACTTGTGATGGGAAATATCGAAGGAAACATTCATGTAAATTATTTAATAAGCATGAGAAATGGACTCCATTAATTAGGTATGTTTTTTTGATTCCAATCATTGTACATAATAGTAGTTTATGCAACTGTACGTAATGCCTGATTACGTATAGTTGCATACACTACTTTATCTACACACATATCATAAGTGCTCTAAGATGCGTTCAGAAACAGAGCCTTCTCATACTTGGCTCTCGACTTTTGCGGCAACAGGTTGTTAGTTGCTGTCATAGCTGCATTGAGTATGTCCAGCGGAGTGCTCATATCGTTATCCAAGTCACTGCCACTCATTATCAAATAATTATCAATATTATCACAAAGTATTTACAACTTTTCACAATTTTTCACTTGTAAGGCAATAAACAAAAGGCAGGAATGGCACCGATTTGAATTTCTGTATTTTTTTTAAATCATAGACTACCGAATGATGACCCTATTCTTGTCACTCGATATGAAAATATCGTCCGATTGTTACTAAAAAATATACTGAATTAACTTATTGTGTTGATGACTGGCTGAATATTTATAGATACCAGAATAGGCACCCCACTTGAATCTGACAGCTGTTCCAAATTTAAAACTCATAACCTCCGGAAAAATCGTATATAATGTTAACTTTATGTATGTGCCAAGTTCTGATGGTGGGTAATGCTGGTCATTGTCTATTGTTTCTGGACGCATTTTAGAGCACTTAACGATATTTGTGTAGATAAAGTTGATTTAAAATTTTGAAATACGCCTCAATAAAGAAAGTTTCTGTGCTACTTTGTAATTTTATCACGTTTCCCCGACATAATTTAAAACATTCGACAAATTTAACACACAGAAAAATTCTTTATTTTGACGGTCCTAAGCCCGTGCAAGTAAGACGGAGGATTTGGGATCTAGTAAGATATTTTTGCCAAGTCATAATGATAAGTTGATACCCGATGCACATTACCGCCGCCACTTTTCCAACCCGCCATGCCGCGTGCGATGACGTTTTAAATAAATAGTTGCCAGTTCGTGTGTTTTGCTAGTTATGCACATTGATAATGCGCAATGCGTCCAAATTTCCTGTTAGGTTTGCGGATAAGTTAAAACATTGGTATTTCAGTTTTTTTGTACCTACTAACAAAAAATGCTAGTATTCTGTAACTTGGACTACTATTACGTATGTTGATTTTTTGTACTGGTGAAAAAGTAACCCATGTATATATACATATATATACACATATATATATATGTGGTCATATGTATATGTGGTCTGTCAAAAAAGTACCTATTACTGGAAAATAAACCTTGAAAATAAAATTCAAATTTCAATTACATTGGTGACAGACGTCCTTTCAGGACGCCTACACAGATCAGGGGATAAGGTTTAAATTTATCAACATTATTTATTTCTCATTTCTAATACCTACCCTCCATACTTAACTTTAGTGGGTATACCTGCTTAGCCAATTTTGCTATTTGGTATTGTCGCTTATTGGAAAGGATGTCGATTAATTTAACCATACCGATAACTCTTTTCACAAAATAATTATTGCCGAGTGATTTAAAAATGCCACGAAGAAAAAAAACCTGTGACGAAATGGAGCTGTGGAAAAATATTATCCTGAATTACATGCCAAATTATACAATTATGTCACAGGGTGGATACGGCATACAAAAACTAAATCTGACATTTGTCTGTGCCTATGTGTGCGTACGGGTATGTTTGTATACGCGCAACTCGCACAATCACGCAACAGGGCTGCCTCAGATATGGCAGATTAACTAGTTGGTACTTAAGTAACAAATGAATATATACTTTAACCTGTACAATACACATTTACTAATTTCTAAGTTAGTATATAAATAACAGACTCACTTTCACCACAGAATAAGTAATTATAGCACATCTCCAACTCTAACGGAACAGAACAACGCAACCCAAGGAAACTATTGTTTTTCTCACGTCCAAGAAATATCACTTTTTTAACACCATTTTATCATTGTTACACGTGTCATCTACATAATAGTTACATATTGTGATAAACATTTTCATGTTAGTTTTAACATCTGCTTCGATAATATTGATGATGATTTTAACCAGCTTCGAGTTCCCTCGCACTTCCTCCAACTTCATCATCAGGCCTATCTTGTGGTATTTGACCCAACTGCTAATCCTAAAAAGCCAACATAGCATATCATTATCTGAAACCAACTCCGAGTTCCCTCGAACTTCCTTCAAGTTCATCACCAGACCCATCTTGTGGTATTTGACCCAAATGCTAATCCTCAAAAGCCAACACAACATATCATTATCCTTAACCAACTCCAAGTTCCCTCGCACTTACTCCAAATTCATCATCAGGCCTATTTTGTGATATTTGACACATGCTCACCAAGAGGATCCTAAAAAGCCAACAGAACATATCATTATCTCAAACCAACTCCGAGTTCCCTCGCACTTACTCGAAGTTCATCATCAGGCCTATCTTGTGGTATTTGACCTAACTGCTAATCCTAAAAAGCCAACATAGCATATTATTATCTGAAGCCAAGCCAAGCTCAAGCCAATTCATCATCAAGTCCATCTTGTGGTACTGGACCTAACTGCTCACCAAGAGGATACTAAAAAGCCAATACAACGTACAACTATCTCAAGACCTCTCCGAGTTCCCTCGCATTTCCTCCAAGTTCATCATCAGGCCTATCTTGTGGTATTTGACCTAACTGCTCATCCTATAAAGTCATCGTAGGATATCATTGTCTCAAACCTACTCCGAGTTCCCTCGAACTTCGTCCAATTTCATCATCAGGCCTATCTTATGACACGGAACCCAACTGCATACCAAGATAATACTAAAAAGCCAACATAACATTTATCGATGTCAAATCAACTCCGAGTGCCCTCTTTGGTATATGACATTTAATATTTATAATTTATATAGTATTAAGTAGTGTGACTACTGGAGAAAAATAAAAAGTACAAATCAAAATATTTAGTTAATAAATAATTTGATTTGTGTTTTCACAATAATATATGTTAAATATTATTCTAACAATAAGTTTAGTGTCTCCCTGGCACAATTATTTGGAGTTTTCAAGAGATTTTTATCTATTTCTATATTGCATAAACAACCGCTTTTGATGACAAGGTCACATACCTAAAGACACCACATACCATAAGGTGAAAGTGCAAATAAAACATCATCATTTTACGTGTCCTCTATAGATATTTACCGTAAAATTTAATTTTTTTCATCGTTCTGTCGGTGGTATAAAAATATACATGTACATGCCACATTTAAGCTTTCTAGTTGATACTAAAGGTGCATGCAGACCAAAAGAGCATTCGCTGTTCTATCCCCCACTCTACGAAATCAACGAATCTCGTTTCGTGTAACGATCGAATTTCGTAGAGTTGGGGGTTAGAACAGCGAATGCTCTTTTGGCCTGCATGTACCTTAACGATCGCCGAGCTTAGCCACGGACGGACAAATAGACACACATACTGGAATATAAGGGACTGTGGGTTGAACTCCCAAATCTTTTTCTTATAATGAACAGACGGTCACCTTCATCATCATCATCACAGAGTTATTCACTTGTCGTTGGAGTATCTCCCAGCCCTCTCTTTCCCGTGCAAGATATGCATAACGTTTTCTTGTCGAGTTTTTTTGCCATGACAGTAAAGGAAAATACATTTCTTTTTCTTTATAATTGTTGAAATGGAAATACAATTTACTCTACTGTAGACTTACTAATTGAGCATAATTTAATCTAACAAGGTCGCAATTCTAACCTAACCTAACCGAAGCCACTTTGCCATAGCAGTGAATTACTGCTGACTTGCTGAGGTCGCAGTTGTATCCTAACCTAAACCACTTTGTCATAACAGTCAATTGCTGATAAGGTCGCAATTGTAACCTAACCTAACGTACATTGATATAGTAGTAATAGTAGTGACTTACTAATAAGGTGGCAGTTCTAACCTAAGGCACTGGTCTCACCGCGAGCTATCGGTTAAAAAACACGAACAAAAGATACGCACTCCCGTGTAAATAAAAGATACACTCTTTTTAACCGACTTCAAAAAGGAGGAGGTTTACAATTCGTCGAAATCTTTTTTTTTTTAATGTATGTTCCCCGATTACTCAAAGACGCGTGGACCGATTTGAAAAATTCTTTTTTGGTTTGAATGGGTATACCTTCTAGTTGGTCGCATTCTCACCGAATCCAGATCTGATGATGGGATCCTGGAGAAATCGAGGGAACTCTTCAAATGTTGTAGGCACACATGACATTTTTCATTTATTTTCGAAGACTATACAAATATTTGCGTCTAGTCATGAACTTTTACGTTGGTGATCTGATGATGGAAGGTACAACTCCTTAGCAATTAGGAGTTGGGGGATAATTCTTTAAGTATAACATATTTCGTGTATTTTGGAAGCTATTTGAGTATTTGCCTTTAGGTGGTCATCCTTTCATGTTGGTGAGCTGATGATGAAAGGTACAACTCCTTAGAGATTAGGAGTTGGGAGACAATTCCTTAAATATAACATATTTCATGTATTTTGGAAGCTATTCGAGTATTTGCGTTTAGGTGGTCATCCTTTCATGTCGGTGAGCTGATGATGAAAGGTACAACTCCTTAGAAATTAGGAGTTGGGGGATAATTCTTTAAATATAACACAGTTCATGTATTTTGGAAGCTATTTGAGTATTTGCATTTAGGTGGTCATAGTCTCATGTTGGTGAGCTGATGACGAAAGGTATAACTCCTTAACTATTAGGAGTTGGAGTATAATTCTTTGAATATATCTATTTAAGTGTTTGCTTAGTAGTTATGACATGTTGGTTAGCAGTAAGTGATTCTTTAAATAATATAGGCATGCTAAGGCTGTTACCTATAATCTTTGAAATTATTCATACTTGCTGATGATACAATGTATATCTCCTTGATAATGGGATAATTCTTTGAATATAACAACTGTCATACATTTTCGAGATCTATTTAAGTGTTTGCTTAGTAGTTATGACATGTTGGTTAGCGGTAAGTGATTCTTTAAATAATATAGGCATGCTGAGGCTGTTACCTATAATCTTTGAAATTATTCATACTTGCTGATGATACAATGTATATCTCCTTCATAATGGGATAATTCTTTGAATATTTAAGGTATCCAGTTCAGGTTTTCTGGCCTATTACAGTGCAGTACATTCTAATTATAAGTATTTAGAGCATACTAAATAACGATTTTACACTACTAAAAAGCAAAAAATTGGCTTGGCACCGACTTCTAAGAAATCTGTAGCGTACCTAGCCATAATATTTTATTTCAATGAATAAGGTAAAAGGTTTAAAGGTTTGTGTAGGAAATCCTAAGAAGTAGGAACTAAAATTATTTTTGACTTTTTAGTTTGGGCGAATTTTTGAAGGCGGTTTTATTTTTATTTTAAAATATTTTATATTTACACGGGAGTGCGTATCTTTTGTTCGTGTTTGTAGCCGATAGTTCATAGCTTAGTAGCTCGCGGTGAGACCGATGCCTTACCTAACCCACTTTGTCCTACCCAGTTCTAACCTAACCTAACGTACTTTGATACAGTAGTGACTTACTAATGAGATGGCAGTTCTAACCTAACCTAACGTACTTTGATATAGTAGTGACTTACTAATGAGATGGCAGTTCTAACCTAACCTAACCCACTTTGTCCTACCCAGTTCTAACGTAACCTAACGTACTTTGATATAGCAGTGACTTAATAATGAGATGGCAGTTCTAACCTAACCCACTTTGTCGTAGCAGTGAGTTCCTAATGAGATCGCAATTGTTCTAGTCTAACCTTACCCAGTTTGCCACAGCAATAATGAACGGTAGTCAAGATCGTTGTTCTAACCTAACCAACCAATCACCTCATCTTTTTCTTAACATTGTCTTATTACATATCGTTATAATAAGTATATGTACCAAACCCAATCTACCATAATAGATAATGCATTTCTGCCTAACGTAAAACATATGTATGTGAAGTACGTTTCGGAGAGTTGTATACACGGTGTTACGTCAGCATTCCGAAAGATTTTAATGCTGGATTCCTGACCATATTTAGAGTCTTTAATGTTATATAAAATTTCCTGGATTTGGCTTGGTTTCAGAGATAATCAACCTTTTTTCGAAATAAGTTTTTCGACGTAACTCGTCATTTAACTTCTTTTGAATTACAATGCTACCACAATGTGTTCTAATATTACCACACCTTTTGCCTGACAATCAAAAAATACGAATAGACTTGACGAAATAACCTGTACCTAAAAAAACAATTGAAATAAATAATTTAAACAAATTGTTGTTGTGATAAAAAGTACTGGAAATGTTAAAAAGTATTCAAATTTTTTTTGGTGGAATTGACATAAGGTCTCATAATATTTTGTGTTTATTTTGATGTCTAGAATGCATAGTTAAAACCTTTGGCAGTGCTCGCGTAACACCGTGTATAATTATGTACCTATGCCAAAAATATGGACATCCAATTTCTGCGAAATAACACATGACCTAAATAATAATATGCCAAAATAGTTTCTGGCAAAGTAATATTCTAAATATTGTTTACAAAAATTGATTATGCCAAGTCTCTTATAACATAAGCGTTTCGAAAAAAAAATGCCATGTAGAGGGAGCCCTAAACAGACAGAGAGACAGACAGACATACAAACAATGATTTTGAAACTTTACAAAATAAACACACCATCAGGTGGGCATCAAGTCATGTGGTAATTCTTTATGTATGTCATAAGAAAAGTTATAGTAACTGTACATTGCAAGCACTGCACATCCCCCCGACAGCATTAAATATAATTGCTGTACCCACGATCACGCTGACTTAATACACTTATTTTAATTACTTTATTCGTTAACGTTTATACGTCCGTAGCTGATACTCTTCATGCGTTAGTTTACAGTAAATTATATCATAACCATAGATCAGTGATTTTATTTATCACATCCACCATCAAGAATGGGGCAAGTGTTGGGCTCGTACGGTAACTTAAACTCAGATCACATCATCAGTCTATAATTAGTCCACTGCTGGACAAAGGCCTCTCGTATTAGGTACCTAAGCATACGGACGCATTAGGAAGTAAATACCCATAATCGCTACGCAGGGCAAGCTGTTGCCCATCATCCAATATTCAATAAATAATGGTCAGTGACACTTCGAATCCCTTATTTGACTATTAGGGCACCCAAGGGAAGAGTTGGGGTGGTAACAAATGTATTTCTATTGCCGTCACCACACGGCCACTCAACTTATACTCATTACATACCATTTTACAAGAATCAGTTGTGAAATTCAGACGGATGCAAAATAATATTTTCTGAATCAGAGTTCGCTTATTATAATAAGAATTGTTTCCTAGCGGAAATACTCTAGATCTTTAAGTTCAATGGGTTCAAACAAGTTTTAATTTCTTAACACGCCATGTGGACAGCACAAAAAATATTTTAACTACCTACCTATTTGCAGAAAGTACATTTTAAAATAAATATACAAAACCTTGCCTATCAATAATTATGTTTACACATAGGTAAGTAGGTGACTATCAAATTTGCTCAGTGTATTTTACAGGGATCTGTTACGAATTGAAACGGTCACATGTACAAAAATCATGCATTCAAACAAAGAAAAACAGGTGGGCAGGCAAATCGACAGGCAAACTATAACTTTCAGCCAGGCTATGAACAGGCACAGAGACGAACAGACAAACAGATCTTCTGATTTCATTAACGTGGAGGTTTATTTAGTTTTTAGGTCATGAAGACTTCAAATTTGAGAATTTAGGTATTCAGTTTAAATCAACGTTTTCTTCCGTATGGACCAACAGACACACAAACTTACTAGGAAGTGATACGTTGTTTCCTGTAGTTGATTTTTATACGTATATAATAATTATGTATGTATTATGAATTAAAAAACGCACCAAGTGCGAGTCGGACTCCGTAGGTACCACTATCAATTTATCATAAAAAATACAGTTAAAACAACCTATCTCAAAAACTATAAGAGATACATCTTGTCTCTTTTTCGTTTATTAAATACGAGTATATGTATTTTACCATCTCTTTTACGCATTATGAATTATGAAGATAAGTGTTTGTCAACTATCAATAAATTGTAGGAAGAAAAGTGTCAACTATCAATAAATTGTAGAAGTATGGTGTGAAGTATTTATTTCGCTCATTTTGTTAGAGTATAACGTATCTTTACTTATATATCATTGGCGGTTCATACAACACAATCCTCACCAAATATCATTACTTCCGAGTATTCCATTTATTGTTTCCGAGTAAATTAGATGTGACAGACACGGACAGAGACGGACATGACTTGACGAATATAAGGTTTTCGTTTTTTGCAATTTTGGCAACGGAACCCCAAAAACAGTTTGCTAAATTAGGAGACGGTTATGAATAAAGGGGTTATAATCTTCCAAATCACTACATAATATAAAACAAAGTCGCATTCTCTTGTCCCTATATCCCTATTGTATGCTTCAATCTTTACACCTACGCAACGGATTTCTATAGATATAGATAGAGTGATTTAAGAAGAGAAGGTTTTAGGTAGACTATAAAACTTAAAATTATTTGAATAAAATAGTCTGCAAGTATAAAACCTGATAGATTATCATTATAGGTCCATAAGAGATTGCCTAATCTAAAATCAAAATGCCATGTTCATACCTACGTAACGTACAGATTAATAAAATTAGGACTCCAACTATTCAATATGTATTTAAGTATTTGTATGTATCTATTCTATATATTACATATTTTGTAGTTTAGTTCTCACACAAGCCTTGATTGAGTTTATTGTGGGACTAGGTTGATATGTGTAAGATGGTCACATGCTAAATATATTTATTTGTTCATATACTAATCGTCCAATAATAATGAAATATTTTTTTTTCAAATTATGTTGTTATTATTCGAAACACGACAAAACATAGCTATATAAATATTTAATTATTTTTAGTGTTTCTTGTTATATCGGCAATATTTTAGGTAGGTACAATCAGCAGCAGATATTGCTTAACGAGTAGGGTGTTCACAATGATCTTAACACACTCTAATAGTCGTGCATAGTTTATTTTGAAAACTCTGCCCGCTTAGCAATATCTGCTGCTGATTGTACATCATCTGAGAAAATTTCAACTTATTATCCATTAGATACATATTGGTGATAGACAGACAGATGGACAGACAGTGAAGTATGAAGATGCCCAGGATCGCGCAAAGAGGAGGAAAGGTAGGTACGGACCCTGGCAAAAGCCGGGATAACGATAGGTAGAAACAGAAGAATAGCCTTCATAATAATATTACAGAAACGTGATTAAACTTAATGTTTGTACAAGTTATTTTCCAGTCATCCTTGTAGCACACGCATATTGGCGCGACTGGTGCGAGCAAGAGGGAAAGAACAGTAGTAGTAGTAGTAGTTGCATTTCGATGCAAGTGCAAAAAAAAAATTTTTTTCCACGAGGATGAAAGTCAATCACCCGAGTTAAAAAGAAGTTTTTACACGTGTATCGAACGACTTTTCTCATAACAAGTGCCTTAAAAAGAGAAATTAACGTACGAGAAGCGTGCGCAAAGTTTACTTCTCCGCACTAGTTAGGAAAAGTAAGTTACGCAGTCAATAAAGCTAGCTCATATCACAATAATATAGGAGGCGGGGACTTGACGCTAGGTAGGTCGACTTGTGGAGGAATGCCCCATGATATTAGTATAATAAATATATTGTTTGATAACAGCCTAAAACAAGCCATAATATTACCGCGAGTTTTTTTTTCATCGTTTGTTTTCAAATTGTTCCAGTAATATGGTTTCTAAACCAGAGCTACTTTACTTTTTATTTTAATTGCGAGAAATTAAAATATACTAATTATTCATAGGTACACAATAACACGATAATTTTAACTGTGACTCTGCTCGGTCTGAGACGCTCATTTTGAGAGGTTGCCGACAGTATGCAGCGCGCAGCGCCGTCTCACATGGTGATTGGTTGATTTGAAAAGGTAATGTCTTTGAGTGGACAGTTTGAATGAAATTATTTGAAAATATTACATACGTATACCAGTAATTGGAGTTCGAGGCCAACGAAACTACGACAGATGCGTTATTGTCAAATCTGTCAAAGTCTCTTATGTCATTGTCAAGTAAAGTTTTCAGGTTTCCTCAACCTTTTTGTTATTTAATTAATTTATTTAAAATAATTCCTAATAAAAACATTATATACCACTGTAGTGTTTTTACGCGTTTCTGTTTAATGTGGCTGTCACAACTAGGATTTTCTTAAAAACACGTAAATACCTAAAAACTTTTCTTTTCTCTTAACTAACATTGATATGACAACATTTTCTTGTAAAGAACTTAAAATTACCAGTGAACACAA
>JALPQI010031427.1:0-31212 GCA_025490895.1 Thaumatotibia leucotreta
TGCAAAAAAAAATTTTTTTTCCACGAGGATGAAAGTCAATCACCCGAGTTAAAAAGAAGTTTTTACACGTGTATCGAACGACTTTTCTCATAACAAGTGCCTTAAAAAGAGAAATTAACGTACGAGAAGCGTGCGCAAAGTTTACTTCTCCGCACTAGTTAGGAAAAGTAAGTTACGCAGTCAATAAAGCTAGCTCATATCACAATAATATAGGAGGCGGGGACTTGACGCTAGGTAGGTCGACTTGTGGAGGAATGCCCCATGATATTAGTATAATAAATATATTGTTTGATAACAGCCTAAAACAAGCCATAATATTACCGCGAGTTTTTTTTTCATCGTTTGTTTTCAAATTGTTCCAGTAATATGGTTTCTAAACCAGAGCTACTTTACTTTTTATTTTAATTGCGAGAAATTAAAATATACTAATTATTCATAGGTACACAATAACACGATAATTTTAACTGTGACTCTGCTCGGTCTGAGACGCTCATTTTGAGAGGTTGCCGACAGTATGCAGCGCGCAGCGCCGTCTCACATGGTGATTGGTTGATTTGAAAAGGTAATGTCTTTGAGTGGACAGTTTGAATGAAATTATTTGAAAATATTACATACGTATACCAGTAATTGGAGTTCGAGGCCAACGAAACTACGACAGATGCGTTATTGTCAAATCTGTCAAAGTCTCTTATGTCATTGTCAAGTAAAGTTTTCAGGTTTCCTCAACCTTTTTGTTATTTAATTAATTTATTTAAAATAATTCCTAATAAAAACATTATATACCACTGTAGTGTTTTTACGCGTTTCTGTTTAATGTGGCTGTCACAACTAGGATTTTCTTAAAAACACGTAAATACCTAAAAACTTTTCTTTTCTCTTAACTAACATTGATATGACAACATTTTCTTGTAAAGAACTTAAAATTACCAGTGAACACAAACGACAGCGTGCCATATTGATTAAGACAGTACATACTCGTATAACATTTCACCCAGTATATTTCATTTGAAATTTAATTTTTTTGATGATGGGGTGTATAGCGAAGCTAAACATGGCTGAACCAAGTTATTATTTACCTCTGTAATGTTTTTACGCGTTTCTGTTTAATATGGTAGTCCCAACTAGGATTTTCTTAAAAACACGTTAATACCTAAAAACTTTTCTTTTCTCTTAACTAACATTGATATGACAACATTTTCTTGTAAATAATTTAAAATTACCAGTGAACACAAACGACAGCGTGTCATATTTATTAAGACAGTATTTATAAGATTTCACCCAGTATATACTGGGTGAAATCTTATATAAGCTAAACATGGCTGAACCAAGTGGGTCACCTTGTTAACAACCTACAGAAGAAAACAAAACGTTAGATCTCTATGATAATTTAAATGGAGAACTATAGCACTGCCAAAGAAATTTGTAGGTCAAAGGAATTTTACGAATACGAAATGTGAACATAAAGCACGCTACAATGTATTATTCTGCAATTTTCTAAACGTATGCAGAAATAGGGTTTTAATTTATGAGTAGTTAAATTGCTGTACCAAATGTTATTAACACATGAGGTGATACCAGCGCAATACCAACTTTGTTACTAATAATTGCGGATAATTCCGTTTTTATTAAAATATCTTATATTTACGTGAAAATAAGTAAATAATATTGTTTCTATAAATTAAAGAATTAAAATTACCAATAAATAAGATATCTCAACGTCTGTTTTTAGAAAATAAGGATTTACTATTGTATGAACATTTCATTGTTGTGGCAATATTTTCGTAGATTCTTTGGCCTCGAACTCCAATTAGTGGTTTAGCTAAAACTTTAGTATTGCTTTGTAAGTCTAATGACAGTAAAGACTGTTGGAATATGTCAAGTGAAAAGTATATGGGTATTGTTATCTATTACATATTATAGATTGACAAGTTACACACCTATAACATACTGAATACTTTCGCTGTCCTGCAATATATGTGTACCTAGACATAGTTATTTAAGCTACAGTTAGTCTCTAATACGACGACATTAGGTTCATATGATATGAATTCCATAATGAATTATACAACTCTAAAAGTAGTAAACACTCACTGAGCATTAGTTGCACAAATAATTGGGGTTTGATTGGTGGAATCTGATGTTTCAGGCTCGTGAGTTTGGTCGGTCTTAATATCCCGCCAAGCTGCTATCCTCCTGAAATAGTCACATTGGTGAATTTAATTTATTATACCTCCCTATCTGTTTCTTTTTATTGAAATTAATAATAACTGACAAAGTTCGTGTCGCAATTGGCAATAGAATAAAGGTAATAATATGTATATCTACTACAGAATCATTTGAATTCGACAAAGATTAGCTGGCAAATGTAAAATGTGAGAGTGTCATAAATATAGAAGAAAAAATGTTCTAACTACTTTAAAAGCGGCTCGGGTATTCCGTTAGGTTAGTTGTACTTATTAAATAGGTGTTTTAACTATTACGCTTCAAATTTTAAATTTTCGCTACGGCGAGATACTTACTATGTGGTGCCATGGTGAAGGAGTAACCCCGCTTCTACTCGACGCTTTTTCTTTTCCCCCCAGAACAACGGTGTTTTCGGTACTCATTTTTATTCGTTCTGCCCATCGTTGTGGGCATGTTTATGATATCGATTTTATCGAAACAAACACTTTTGCCTTGACTTGTGGAACAAAATTGCAAAATGTTGACTCATAGATGACATTGACTTTGCTGTGACAAATGAACAAAATATTTTATGACCACTTACCAAAAAGTATTTTACGCGTCCATTTAAATTAAAGTCGTCAGCCTCGGTAGCCGAGTTAGTTGTGACCCTATCTATGAAGCTGGAGGTTCCGGGTTCGAATCCCAGTGAAAGCATTATTTTGTGTATTTTTTTTATCACAAATATTTGTTCCTTGATCGTGGCTATCTATGTGTTTAAGTATCTGTATGTAGTTACATGATATGTATCATCGCTTATTTCTTATTACCCACAACACAAGCCTTAATTTAAGCTTAAGATGTCCCGATATATTTATTTGTTTATTATTATTATTAATTTATAGCCACTTATTTTATTTATTACCTCTCAGATATTAATTAGTACCTATCATATTAATGTGCTCCTTTCTTCCAAACTGTTGTACAAGTTACGCTAAATGAGAATTAAAGTGAGCATCATAGTTAGATACAAAAGTAGCTACCTAACTACCTACTGGCTGTAATTCATAAAAAATACTGACCGATATATTGTATTTTGAGATCCGACCTGGCGAATCGAGGGATAAAATTTTACCGGATATTTTATTTGATAAAATAAAAACAATAACAACATACCTATTTTATGAATTACGCTTACTTTTAATAATCCATCTATTGACCGAATATATTACTAATTAGTGAGGTCATTTAACTAGCAGTTTTAAAGTGACATCTGTGATGGATATGGTTAAGCTTACCTTGTCATCTGCCTCCATGTCAGTTTTCATGGATAGTATTATTCACGCACATATACAAAGGCAAAGAGCGAAATTGTATCAATTTTCAAATTGATAATTCAGAAATATTATACCACTTTTTGGACTTTTTTTTACATACGCGCCATCTACGGGATACGTACAACTTACTATCAAGGTTCAAAATTACAAAAAGTCTACTAATTAACAGAGTTAATGTCGACAAATTTGTATGAAAATCTCACAGGGACATCCACCTTAAGAGAGCTATTTATCGGTACCCCTCGATACCAACCAAATAAAAAAAAAATCCCTACTTTACTAGTGAAGAAGACCTAAATTATTTGACTCCACACTTAGCCATTTAGCCATTTTTTCATGACAATTGTAAAAACATGTAGTTCGGCACAATATGTTAACATTAATTGCTACAAAGAATTTGCCTCGGACTAAAGGGAAGTATTTGTTGGAGAGAAAAACAGAAGGATAATTTTCCTAATTCTCTACATCAGCAATTTTGTTGGTAACGTGACTTTGTATGCATGCACAACAAGTTACATAACTTATAAATGCTAGTATTCCTTTTCTTTCTGGGGAAAAGGATACTGATAATTTTATCCGAGGGATTGTGAATGTTTTAAGGTATGTTAAAAAAAATTGAACTGCAAGAAAATGTGTACCGGTCAGTAGAAACCAAAAAACTAAAAACTTGAATTATTTCGTTCACACACTTTTAGAACACAATCTTGGTTTTATAACCAACTTAAACCTCGAGTGCACATCCATTTTTGTTTACAAGTATTGATATATATTAGTATTAACCCTCCGCACAAGAGGTAAAAATGTCTATAAAATATGACGTTTCCATACATTTGGCCAAAGGTTAACGTAAAAATATATCTGCGAACGTATGTCACGATATAAATCTGTCAAATGCATCAAACGCTATGGAAAGTCGGCCATATTTGATTATACTTTTTTTCTTCTTACGAATGGACTCGACACTTGTCTCTTGACTAAGAATTAACCTTTTTTGCTTGTATTCAAAATATGGCTGGAGCATGTTAAAACATGTTGAATTAAAAGCATTAAAAATCTTAAGCTCAGCAAATAAATATTGCAAACGTCAAACTCGTTTACAAATGTGTACCATACCGTTCAACCTTTTCCCCGTTAAATTATTAAAATGTATACTGAACTGTTAAATACATTTTGTATAAAGGCCATAGTCGGATTTTCATAGTAAGTCAGCCTTTAAATCAACCAGACTCTAGTATTTTTTTGTGAGTACCTCTTATGGTGAAGAATATTTCTGCTGAGTATCAACGTCCTATCGGTGACAGTTTTTGACTTATGATTTTTTTTAGTTTTTTCTTTAATGTGTTGTATCTCAGGATGTATAAAAGCGAATTGCTTCAAATTTTGAAATAAAGTTCTTTATTTAGATATGCATCGAATTTAAAAAAATGAATATCGATTGTCGTATAAAAAAAAGAAAAAAAAAGACCAAAAAAATTTTCATATTTTTTTTTGTGTACCTATGAAGTAGTGACACCTCTATTTTCTTTTTCTAATTATAGACCATACATTGGCCTACTAGTTGCCTAAGTATCAAAATTTTCCAAGCGGTACTTCTTACCAAAAATCGGCAATATGTGTGGTCAAGTTCTGCATTCAATCGGTGTTTTTCAATGTAGTATACAAACTCTTCATTTATATTTGAGTTTTCTTATCAGGTTATCTTATTTAAGAGTAAATGCTAATGACAACTTAATGTCATCATGATGCAAGCTGTTTATTTCATTATTAATCGGCCGTTTACCATTTCAACTAGCGTATCTCGATAATATTTAACTGCAATATATTATTTTTAATGAATATCTCATAAATAATATCGAATTACGCTAGTTAAAATAATAAACGGCCGATTAATAATGAAATAAACAGCTTGCATCATGATGACATTAAGTTGTCATTAGCATTTACTCTTAAATAAGATAACCTGATAAGAAAACTCAAATATAAATGAAGAGTTTGTATACTACATTGAAAAACACCGATTGAATGCAGAACTTGACCACACATATTGCCGATTTTTGGTAAGAAGTACCGCTTGGAAAATTTTGATACTTAGGCAACTAGTAGGCCAATGTATGGTCTATAATTAGAAAAAGAAAATAGAGGTGTCACTACTTCATAGGTACACAAAAAAAAATATGAAAAATTTTTTGGTCTTTTTTTTTCTTTTTTTTATACGACAATCGATATTCATTTTTTTAAATTCGATGCATATCTAAATAAAGAACATTATTTCAAAATTTGAAGCAATTCACTTTTATACATCCTGAGATACAACACATTAAAGAAAAAACTAAAAAAAATCATAAGTCAAAAACTGTCACCGATAGGACGTTGATACTCAGCAGAAATATTCTTCACCATAAAAGGTACTCACAAAAAAATACTAGAGTCTGGTTGATTTAAAGGCTGACTTACTATGAAAATCCGACTATGGCCTTTACCCCAGGTCACTCTTTTTCATAAGTAATGTTTATTTACTGAAATATTTCGGTGACGCAATTTGCTAATGCGATGTAATTCCTACCCAACTAAAAAAATCTATCGAGAAATGGGAAATCATGAATTTCCACTGAGCTGGCTCTCCAAATAAGACCGATGAGTTCCGCAATCAGATCTAATGTCGGTAATGGTATCCGATTACAGGAAGTGGTCGTTAAACATCTAGGATTAGGTAAGAAGTTTTACGTTTCTTTTTTTAATTTTTCCTTAACGTTCATTTTTCATCTCGTATAAAATAAGTACATTATAGGCTTCGTTTTTTTTTCATACTTGTGTACAAACACAAACCACCATGCGTGCCACTTTAAGAGTCCGGTATAGTTTTTTTTTTATGAGCAAGTTATGCTCATCTTTGTGATACTAGCTTGGAGTAACTGAAAATAATTCTGCTAACATTTTAGTACCTATATTTACGGAAGATCATTTCAATTCTAACTGGGCCAGTGAAGTACTTTTCTGTTTTTGTTCATGGTTTTTTTAAACAATGATCTCAATCGAGCGGCTATTTCGCGATTTTTGATCGAAGAGGCAAATTGTGTTCACTTTTTTATAATTAAAATTATATCAAAGAGGCGGTAAGTTGTATGTACGTATGTGCTGGAAAATGAGTCGTTTACGGGATAGTGTGTGTTTAGCTAGAGCAAATTAAAAAAAAAAATAGAATGTTTAGTAAATTAATTAGAGTAGGTACTTATAAAGTATATTTCATAAATATAATAATTCAAAAATAAACTTCATATCGTGCCTAATTAATTATTTTTACAATGAATTAGATGGCATGAAAATGTATAATGAAAAATCTAGAACACTATTATAGTAATCAACGTCCTCGTTAAACAAGCTTCTTAATAATCGTGTTTTGATATAAGGTCTATTCATCTTTACTTGTCTTATCATGTAAACAAACTACAGACCAAGTGAAATAAACAAAACGTCAACGATGATCAAAAGACAATCACTAGTGATTAGAAATGTCGATATAATGAAATGTCAGCTTAATTTCACTGCTTACGTAAATAGAGGATTATCGATTTTGCATCGTCTGTCAGGAAAATAATTAGTACAATATTATATCAAAAACTATGATTACTCAAATATTTATTTTTTTTATTGTAAAGAAAGGGTAGGAAATAAATCGATAAAATAAAAAGATATCGGTAACAGAAATCCGCAGGCAAGCTAGGGGCCCTACCGCGAACTTCGAATTTCGTAAATTTCGAGGATTTTTCTCTGTCACTCCAACGAAGGCGCCACTAGAGTCATGAGAAAAATCATTTATGAAGAGCACCCGTAACCAACAACATGAAGCGAAGTAGCGAAACGAATGACGTGAAGATTTTATTCAATATTCAATAGACAACTAAGCACAGCCTGTCTTTGAATAAAATAAATATTGAAATCAACTAAGTACAACAATTTTGGTTAATTACTGCAATTTATTTTAATTGCATTTTTCCCAAGTTGTACTTGAAGTATTAATATCGATATATTGTCATGCCAACATTACAGTACATAGACAATCTAGACATCGCAATGTCACATCCATGTCGGGAAGTCGGGAGTTTTTAAAGTTATCCGAGCGTAAAAGCGTTTATTGACGAAAATCTTTAGAGAAATGATATTTTTCAGTGATCTTTTGAGTGATTATAATACTTTGCGAAGTTTTTTAAGTATGCAACAACATTTGACGTGATGATTATTGTGTAATTGCAGAGAAAAGTGTGATAATGTTTTCAGAAAATGTTTGTTTACATGATAAGACAAGTAAGGATGAATGCACCTTACTAAACGTTAGTATATAATTGTCAAAAGTATTTATTTGTAATACCAATAGTTCATACTGTCCTAACAATTACAATTTTTATATATTATTCCGTTATTAACGATTTTCACTTTCAAATCGTTAGCGGACTCTTAATGGTACATGATACATATTTTTAGTTTTAATTTTTTACAATTATCATAAATATTCGATATTGAATGCTTTTCGGTTCAGTTATGCTCTATTCAAATGACAGTTTATAGTAAGGATGGGGTATTAATACCACACGTTAGTTCTTCACATCGCCCCGTCTTGTGTCGTATAGCACCGGTTATTACTTGTATTATCGGTGGAGAGCTCTTGACGTTTCCCGTTATATGTGACGAGGGTCCCGTAGCCACAATACCATGAATGTAGGTACTGTATTTTGAGTAATGCCTTGTCTGACACGCCTACGTTGTGTCATATGTTTTACTCGTATTTATAACGAATTAATTAAGTATCATCATATAATTAATTAACATCATCGATATTTGTATTGAACTTTTATAATTCACACTATCTTACGCTCTTCGTTTTCTCGGTATTCTATGTGAACATTTTTAATTATTGCCGATTTAATTTAATGGGCATTTTCGCGAGAAGAGATCCAAAAAAATTTTTTTTAAGGTAGGTAAATTTAATGTTTTTCCTACTCAGAATAACGAGTTCTTTCAATCTAGGAGAAAAAAAGTACAAGAAAAAAATGGTCCCACATTTTTCATACATTTTACATGCTCTCCACTTTGTAACCGCTGTACAAAGTGTTTGAAAAACGGTTACGTAATAGAAACAATAAGTTGGGACACTTTTTTTCTTCTAGTAGGATCGAAAGAGCTCGTGATTCTGAGCAGGAAAAACATAAAATTTACCTGTTTCAGAAAAATAAGTTTTTGGATCTCTTCTCGCGAAAATGCGCCTAATAGCGGAAGAAAGGTAATGAATATCTGCGTTTATAAAATGAGGTATATTACAGATTATCTTCTTTCTATACAGTCATTCATTCGCGAATTAAATCTTGGCCGAGGTCAGGAGGAGATGATGATGTATCATCAGTAATCACCACCACCATCTTAATACGGTGATATAATGTAAAAACTGTATCCATAAGTATAAATACAACTTAAACTACTCATGCCTACTTATATTAAATAATATTTAAATATTTTATATAAATATCGTATGGTGACGCCAATAAGAACACAATTGTCGCCACCCCAACTCCTTCTGCGGGTGTCGTAAGAGTCGACTAAGGGATTGAAGCGTCACTGACCATTATTTGATAAAAGATTGATGATGGGCAGCAGCGTTATCATAGTGGACACGTTACTGCGATCGCTAATCCGCTTGCCCAGCGTGGCGATTATGGGTATTTTCCTCCTAATGCGTTTATACGCATAGTTAATAGGAGAGGCCTATGTCCAGCAGTGGACTATCATAGGCTGATGATGGTGGTGGTGGATATATATAAAATATGTAGCTCTTTCTTGGTATTGCAATGTTGTTATTTTTATTAACCCTTAAATTGGCAAAGTATCTCAAAATGCGCATATTGGCCCCAATTATTCTATTTTTTAACCGACTTCAAAAAGGAGGAGGTTAACAATTCGTCGAAATCTTTTTTTTTTTTTTATGTATGTTCCCCGATTACTCGAAGACGCGTGGACCGATTTCAAATATTCTTTTTTTGTTTGAAAGGGTATACCTTCTAGTTGGTCCCATTGTCACCGAATCCAGATCTGATGATGGGATCCTGGAGAAATCGAGGGAACTCTTCAAATGTTGTAGGCACACATGACATTTTTCATTTATTTTCGAAGACTAATCAAGTATTTGCATCTAGTCATGAACATCTTAAGTTGGTGATCTGATGATGGAAGGTACAACTCTTTAGCAATTAGGAGTTGGGGGATAATTCTTTAAGTATAACATATTTCATGTATTTTGGAAGCTATTTGAGTATTTGCCTTTAGGTGGTCATCCTTTCATGTTGGTGAGCTGATGATGTAAGGTACAACTCCTTGGAGATTAGGAGTTGGAGGATAATTCTTTAAATATAACATATTTCATATATTTTGGAGGCTATTCGAGTATTTGCCTTTAGGTGGTCATAGTCTCATGTTGGTGAGCTGATGAGGAAAGGAATAACTCCTTAACGATTAGGGGTTGGAGGATCATTCTTTGTATATATAACAAATGTCATACATTTTCGAGATCTATTCAAGTGTTTGCTTAGTAGTTATGACATGTCGGTTAGCGGTTAGTGATTCTTTAAATAATATTGGCATGCTAAGTCTGTTACCTTTGAAATTGTTTTTGTATTCATATAAGTTCGCCAGTTCAGGTTTTATGGCCTACTACAGTGCAGTACATTCTAATTATAAGTATTTAGAGCATACTGAATAACGATTTTATATTTACACTACTAAAAAGCAAAAAATAAAATATTTTAAAAATAAAAATAAAACCGCCTTCAAAAATTCGCCCGAACTAAAAAGTTAAAAATAATTTTGGTTCCTACTTCTTAGGATTTCCTACCCAAACCTTTAAACCTTTTACCCTATTCATTGAAATAAAACATTATGGCTAGGTACCCTACAGATTTCTTAGAAGTCGGTGCCAAGCCAAATATGTTCACTTTGCGAGTACTTATATGTATTTGATAGAGCTTTGTAATATACTGTCACTCCGGTTATGCTTTCATGAAAATGACTGAGGCAGACCATTCTGTTGATAAAAGCGTAATCGGAGTGACAGTAAGTTACAAAGCTCTATCTAAAATATACCTATGAACGTATTCGGCTTGGCACCGACTTCTAAGAAATCTGTAGGGTACCTAGCCATAATGTTTTATTTCAATGAATAGGGTAAAAGGTTTAAAGGTTTGGGTAGGAAATCCTAAGAAGTAGGAACCAAAATTATTTTTAACTTTTTAGTTCGGGCGAATTTTTGAAGGCGGTTTTATTTTTATTTTTAAAATATTTTATTTAAATACATATTCTACTCTACACAAAAACTCTGAAAACTCCAAAAAGTATACTTCCCCCTTCACGATATCCACGAGTTCTGCAAAAATTTGAAAGGACTTCACGAACGTAGCCCGTATCGTGTTTTTCTTATCTTAGTAAACGAAACTTTGTTTAATGTTTGCATCAATGGCCTTCTTCTCGTTGTTAGTTCATCTCCAACTCTAATATGAGTCTGATAAGAACGATTTTTCACAGTGATTATAGCGACGAAAATTGACGCAAACGAACGACCGTTTTAGCGGACGAACGGAGGATGTGGTATTATTTGTTCAGGTTTGATGTGGAGACACGGTTTTACTGCGCTTTTGCTATTGAATATTGTCTAAAAGATTTGCTCAAGATTATAGATAGCAAAGCTCCTCAAAAAATATTCATCTATTTTTTATTCAGAACAGATATCTTGCAGGCCAATCCGTGCAAATTGCTCAATCCCAGCAAATTCGGCATTTATAGGCCCTTTATATGTGAAACAAGTCAAATAAGGTGTTGGTATTTTATTTGTGGGGATTTTCTCCGGTAAATTAAAAAGCAAACGTACTTAATTTGTGCAATAGTGATTTTATAAGGGTAATTAAAAATCAAGGTATGAAACAAAAAATTGTCAAGTAATGATAATAATTATCATGGTCGGCAACGGTGAATACACAAGTCATGTCAAATTAGTAGACAAGCTCACTTTTGTCGAGACCCGAGGTCGTAGCGGTGGTTAGGTTATATAAAATACCGTAGCCAAAGTCAAAAGTACATTTTACTGTCACTGTCAGTCATTGAGTACTAGAAGTGCTTAAGTAGACTGACTAGTCTTTAAATCCATTTTTTCTTATACTGTATTTATTAAACCCATACTGATCCTGTAGGCTTAGCACTGGATTATTGCAACAATATGTGACCACGAGATGGACTATCCATCCCTCTTTTAATAATATAAGTAGTTAAGTATAAGTAATGCAAAATCTATCTCGCGGCGATATACTGACATAAATCCTGTGCTAAGCATAATACTGCACTGCTGATGATACCCATTGATCCTATTTAAGTAAAATTCTGAAAAACAATGTATTTATATACATTTCGATAAAATGGAAATACAATAAGTACATAGGATACAATGGAAACACAATACATTAGAAAAAATAAAGCGACATTCCATGAATTAAACTTATTAAAATCGAAATTATATGATTACGATTCAGACGTTTTCAGAGTTCACGTTCTTCAGACATCCCCACCCGTCGTCCTCAAATCCGAGACTTGTTGTAGATATGACTCTGTCATATGGCTGCACAATAAAGATGATAATTTAACTGTTTTGCCAAGGGAATGCGCATAAGCGTGGAAATGGAGGCGAAGCGAATTGATATGGGTTTTTTTATACCGAATGTGTAATATCATCTTTACTCAAAGTTGGAATTCATTATGAAATACAATTTGAAGACAGAAACAATATTAATTGAAGGAACAAGCTCTATGAATGATATAAAAAAAATCTGTGGACTGGGACTTATATATCGATCTTTGGCGTTGAAATTATGGTGCCGATATATCAGACAATTTAAATTGTAAGGTAGAGATCATCTTATTTATTGGCAATTTTATGAGTCTAAGATATGAATAACTTTCATAAACCACGCGATGTACGAACATTTATTGCATCTACTTCACTCCGTGGCTTCTGGCCTGCACAATTTAAATAAAATCAACTTTTCATTTTCATTCAGAACAAAGTTTCCATACCCTTGAGCACTACAACCTAATGTGAATGAACTGCAGCCCTGACCGCAATAAACCCAAGAGCGGAAAGAAATTTTCATTTGATATTCCATTTTTATGGGGCTACTTGGTCGGGAGTCCCGCAAATGTTACTCTAACGGTGTCGGCCCTGTGAAATAAAGATTGCGCAAACGTTGCCGTATTTCTGCCATACAAGCGTTACGTGAACCGCATCTGACGAGCGGGATGAAATCCACCGCTTAGATGAATTGCTTGTACATGTTAATGTCACTCGTCACTATCACGTTGGCCAGGTTGCTTAGTTCAGAATTTGTATTTCGGATATTTTAATGTTTTATTTTTGATGATAGATTAATAATTATACAATATTTTATTTTTACAAGAATTGCTCCCGTAGGTACTCATGTTTCCCACTTTCACTATATTGTTTTCAGGAACTTTACCACAACGAAGCAGTAGACTTTATTTTTACGAGCCAACTTTACGTGCCTGAGTTTGCAATAGCCGTTCGTTGTTTCAAACTAATTCATGTATCGTTTTTATAGCTATAAGTTTTAATAGGTTAACACCTTCAGCTAGTGTTTGCTACTTTCTGTCCAATTCTATTGCATTTAAAGCCTTGTACAGCATTTGATGGCACTAATTGCATTTGCTTAGCTACAATACTATTCTCTATTGCTTTCAACCTTTCTCAATGAAGATCGCTAGTAGCCTGATGATTTTTTAGGGTTCCGTAGCCAAAATGGCAAAAACGGAGCCCTTATAGATTCGTCATGTCCGTCTGTCCGTCTGTCACAGTCGATTTACTCGGAAACTATAAATGCTACAGTGATGAAATTTGGTAAGAATATGTGTTGTATGGACCGCTACAAAATTATGATACTATATTGTAAAAAAAATAATTGGGGATGGGGCCCTCCATACATGTAACTGAGGGATAGAATTTTTTATTTAGATGTATATAAGCGTGTGATGTATCAATAGAAAGGTCTTTGAAAATGATATATCACGCAAGGTGATATATCATTTTCTGAATGAAGGTTTATATATCACATTTTTATTTAAGCGAACCGTTTTCGAGATATCAGCTGTCAAAGTCTGAAAAATGTGTCCCCCCCCCCTCTATTTTTTAAACTACGTTGTATACAATTCTAAAAAAAATATGTTATGCATATTAATAAACTCTATCAACGATTTTTGGTTTGATTAATTTATCTCTTATAGTTTTTGAGATAGGTTGATTTAACTGTATTTTTTTAATGATAATGGCACGGAACCCTCCGCGCGCGAGGCCGACTCGCACTTGGCCGGTTTTTTAATATATTGAATATTAAATTAAAACTGACGTAGATATAGCATTAGTTTGCATTCCTATGAGAGCGTTTCCTTTATATTGAAACTCGAACGTCATATTTGATTTGCACAGTCACCAGTGAAATCTCATAAGGGCTGATGGTTTTCGCGTTGTTTCATAAATTATAGCGGTCGCATTGGTTAAAGCCTATATAAATGATTCCAGCTAAAATCGAATTATTACCGGTTCGTATCTCCCTGTATGTCTGTATCTGTATACCCACTAAGGTGTGAAATCGAATTGGAGATCAAAAATGTAAACAAATGGGATACCACCACACAAAAATAATCACGAGAGGGGGGTAATCTAAAATCATTTAAATACTTGTAAAAATTGCGTATTTACCGTCACTGACGGTACGCAAAATTTTTAAATATTTTACAAAGTTTTAATACAAAACATTAAGCGAAATATATAATTTTTAATGATATATTTCGCTACTTTTAATAAAATGTAAGGTGTTTAATTTATTCTACTGGCAATGATAAGAAATCTTAAACATTTGGTTCGCAGTTATAACAATAACTAGTTTATTCGTAATTTAATACGGTAACTACAACATTTAAGAGGGTTCGCATTTATAACTATGTAGTTTAAAAATCAAAACAAGAGGGTGCACCAAATGACTGTTTTATGAATTTTTACTCCTAAAATTTAGCATTACAAAGTATACAGATTTTAGTATTGTTACCTACAAATCAATCATTTTCATATTTTAATCGAAATGGATTCGATCGTAACTAAGATGAAGACTGAAATTCGTTCCCCGACTATCCTAAAGATTAAAGTAACACCACATTCGTTTTCAAACATGATTATGTTTTTGATTATGTTGATTATTTACATCATTCTAGCAAATTCTCTAGGTTTTATTTTTGTAATCAGGAACCGTCGACACTCAGACGTATGTTTTTTATTGTCATATCCAAAAATATGTTAACGATTGTGATACTTTGTGTATCGAACATACTTTGACTTTCGCGTATCTACATCTACACATAAAACATTGTCTTAGGTTTAGTACCTGTAATGTAAATAGTTGTAAGTGAAGTGTTAAATAAAATAAAAAACCAATCTCAAAATGCGACGTTAATTTACAAAGGTGTTAAAAACTACATTTGATATAAAACGTTTTATACCCCTGGAATGTCACTTTAACATTGACTTTGTAATGTCATGTCATTGTCATAGATTGTTTACATTTTTGATCTTGAATTCCATTTCAGAGCTTAACTGACGCCAACCTCCCCTAATTCCATATGTTATATGTATCGACTGTAAGGCCGGAATTTGATTTGTTGGTCTCCGTACGCCTGAATGTCCCAATCGTTTGGTTGCTTTGCTCTCATAATGTAGCTGTCAAAACTGTTTCCAGTTAAAAGGATTTCCTCGTGTGCCACTCTCGTATTCCCAAGCTATAAGCGATCTGCAATTTTCCGCAGATTCACACACATAACAAATCTATCTACTGGCGAAATATACCAAACTAATAATAGGCTCTATAAAACTGTGTATGAAGTATTTTAAAACTTAATGGCTTATAACTTACAGGAATATGTAATTAGCATACGTCGCACTCTAGCGGGCAGTTTCGTGGCAACGTAAGGTTTACAAAAAAATCTTAACTTACGAGTATTAAAATGTATTTAGTATTTGTAACAGTTTGTTTGAATTCGTTGAAAAGAAGCAAAACGTGTATTCGCTATAGCCAGCGTAGAAGAGGAAGTGAAGTTTATTCATACACAATTAAACATTTCTCCGAGATAAAAAATCACAAACAATTTTTTCAAAATTCGAATTTTCCAATGCAGTCTTTCTTTAATGTAATAAATAAGACTATGAACAAATTGTCAAAAGTACGCCTGCACCCTAAAGGAAAACAAGTATATCTGAAATTACAAAGTGTCTTAAAATCGAATCCCGGGAATCGACACTAAAAATGATAAATAGTCTAATTTAAAACGAAGAGGTTGAGACTACACATAATGTTAACCAAAACACACTTCATTGACTGTTGACCGCCGGCAATTTGGAAAAAATATTAATAATATATTCGCATAACATATCTACTTAAGTAAATTAAATATTTCACATACTAGTCAATTGTTCATTGAATTATTTCATAATTATTATTTCAAATTGAATGAATACTGAAAAATTATAAGTTACTAACATACCACCTTAGTTTCTAAGATATTTAGAATTATACATTATAAATACTAGGTACCAAATACTAAGTACAAATACTTCTGCTTTTTTGAAAATGAATTGATGTATTTGCGAACCTTATCTATCATTTTGAGATGCCACCAAAATGCCCGCTGGAGTGCGACGTATGGTAATTAGATATTATTTCGTTTTCATTTAATATTTATACAATACAGTTTAACTCGACATCAAAGAAATTATGCTAGCTTTAATCAATATTCAGGTCAATAATGTATCTTACAAACGTTGATATTTATAGTTTCCGATACACGTGTCTGGTTTAATTTGTATGCGAAAGCCAAATGTCGGCTAAGCTACCCGATAAGCGCTGACATCCTTCACATCACATTATTCTATTAGGTAGTTACTACAGGTATACTACTTTACAATCGGAGATGGGCATTATTCGAATAAAATTTTATCAGAATAGTTATTCCATTGAAGCATAATTCACCACTTGTTTATTCGCAAAACATATTCTGCTGTTTTTTTTTTAATTTAACCAACTAAGCTAAGGAGATCCGTTTGTCGTTAAAATATGAGCAGAGATCAGACAAATGTGCGTCATTGTTCGCACCACCATGTGGACATGACACCGAATCTGATTGAATGAATAATTAAACGAATAATTTATTGAAATTTGATTTTGAAGCTTTGAGGTGATTATGCACAAAGGTTTTCATAGTTACCGGTGTCAAATGGGCAATTTTCTGAAAATGAATAAATTATTAATTATACAATCAACTTTCGAGTCATGCCCATATTATTGCGAACAACGACGCACATTAAATTTGTCCGATCTCTGAATATGAGTGAAAATCGTTAAAGTTTAATTCAGCTACTGACGCTATATTCCGAAATCAAAAAAATCCACGGTAACACTAGCTGTCTTGAAAGTGAAAAGTTGATAGTATAAATTAATTATATTTTTTGGAAAACCTGTCAAAACCAGTTCCACTCTAGACGTACATATTAAAATATTTTCGTTATCAAACGTCAGGTATGTATGAATATCCCATCCTACATAATTTGATCTAGGGCGCCATAAAGACGTGAATTTTAATATCTTAAGGGCACAGCAGCCTCCGTGCCAAGACACGTGGAACGAAGCACAAGGGCACTGGCACTACCTTTTCTCATTGGCTTGAATTATAAAATAAATTTATATCGTCGGACATCTTACACAAATCGACTTGCCCACGGTAAGCTCAATTAAAGCTTGTGATGTGGATACAAAGCGACGATATTATATAATAGATAGATACTTAAATACATTGACAGCCACGACCAAGGCAAAACTATTTGGTATAAATAAATGCGTAAATAATTCCCTCGCCGGGATTCGAACTCGGAACCTACATCTTCGTAAGCAGGGTCACTACCAACTAGGCTACGGCGGCTGACAAATGTATATGATAATATTTTGCAATAGGATTTTCGCACGTGTATCGTATGACGTTTTACAGTACATTTGGCCCTCCGAAGATTTCGACCTGACGTAAAATGAACGACTTCTCGCACTAGTAGCGCGTAAAAAAGCGCCATCTGTTCTAAAAATATATATTTTGAGTACCTACAGATGGTGCCTTTTTTAGGCGGTAGTGCGAGAAGTGGATCATTTTATGTCATGTCCAAAACTTCGGAGGGCCATATTATGTACTAAAAAATGTCGTACGAGACACGTGCAAAAAGGAAATTATTAACTCGTGTCGATTTAACACTCCCTTCGGTCGTCTTTCAAAACATCGCCACTAGTTTCGAATTTCATGTTTTTCGCGCTTGTGTCGTAATGTACTATTTTATTTTACCCAGATTTACAAAATTTGCGTAAGTACCTACCGAAAATGTTATTTTCTAGCTCAGAATTTATTCGTTTCTCTTTTGTAAATTACTGATCTGAGTTGTTCTTAAGAACGTTCTCCATTTTGTATGCGAAATATTCTTCGAGCGTGAAAGTTTCCTATGCAGAGTGGAGAATTTTCTCTAGAACGGGCAAGTTCCTTCTGTTAGTACCTAGATGTTCTAGATAATGTTGCGGTATAGAAAACACCGCGTTCTGGCAAGTTGCAGAATTGGGTTGAGGTCAGTGCAGAGCAAATTTCTCAATAGTCCGTGCGCGGCGTGCACTTTCCTAACGTATTTTATTAATGGTTTGTCACAAAACGTAAACAAGTAGGTACATTAACAAACATACTATAATACGGAAATTGGTAAATGCCAGATACGAACGTCGGATACCAATTCTTTTGTGTGTGTGTATGTTTATTAATTAATAAAAATTAAGTAGGTATCCGTATGTCTGGCCTAGCCCGATAGGTAGAAATGAATAGACGCTTAAATCGACTTAATTAATCACAGATGTCATATAGCGTGTCAAATGAACTCAGTGAAATCCACTGAGTTGCCCGTCTTTAATCGCAGCTTGCAGCTTTCGGGCGTCAAATTTTGTAAGTTGAAGTGAACAAAAACATTAATTGGGCATTTGTCCATGTCACTTTAATTTTACATTAAATAAATAAACATTTAAATATTTACGTCAAACCATCTTTGAATCCGTTGATGGCGTTGATCCTATGTAAATTCTGTGTTTTCATTTCAATACCTAACGCTTAATTTATGCGTTGCTTATCCTCTTTAAACTAAGATGTTACAAATTAACTGATATGCCTATACATTTCGGCATATGATGTAGGGAAATGGTAGATTTTTATTTATTTATTTAAGCTCTATTGCACAAAATACAAAAAAAATACAAATGGCGGTCTTAATGCGCATTCTCTACCAGTCAACCATAAGGCCAAACAGAAAACGAAAAGGTACAAAAGGAGACAAAAGCAATGTTATTGAAATCTAAAGCAAACTAATTCGATTTTTCACTGGTTTTATCTAGATTCCACGAATTATACGGTTGGAGTATTGGTATTGACGAATGTACGCACAAAGCTCAGCTAGAAGAGCCATTTAATAAAGTGCAACAGCCTGTGTGAGTGACTGCCATCATTCTACAAAGTAGATGTATTGTTTTTGTTAGGTAGGTATATTATTAAGACTAGTTGAGTACCAATTTGTTTAGCACATGGTGGAAAAGTCCGGCTGTTCGAGCTAGGCCTGCCTGGCGGCGAGTGGGTGAATGAAGGCGGGGGCGCCGGGTCCGCGCAGCCTCCGTCGCGCCCGCCCTCGGTCGACTGCCAGTTGACGTCGCGACGAGCGCGAACCCCCACGCTACGATCGCTCAAAACACGTTCTAACTAACCAAATAGTGACTATTAACCTGTGGAAACTTCTTTGTTATAGTAAGTAATCACTCGCGTGATGCTAAATTGCGTAATTGAACGACCTTTTCGAAGACGTCAATTAGTGAGACTTTAACGTTATCAGCAGGTTTCTGCACCGTTTTTGTGCCATTTGAGGGCAATTACAAATGTGTCGGGGGGCGTCGAGATGTGCGTTCTCGGCGTATCGTTAAGTCACCTGAGTTGTTTGGAGGTCGCCGCGTCTAGCTAGCGGGGTAGCTCGAGCTCGCCTGTCGCGCCACAATCACGTGGCCATTATGGTTCTATATGACAACTTGTTACAGTTTTGCACACAAGAACTTCAATTGCTGGAAAACTCAATTTTTCTTTGTATATTGAGATATTTGCAATTGAAATCATGCTATATTTTTTTGTTTTGTGAATTCTTTGACGTATATCTGTATTGATTTTCCTTCTGGCTTTAAACGAAATATAATGTGTTCACATCTAAATGAAAAACTGTAATGCTAACTTTTGGGAATAAATAGGATATCCGCATCGGATCCAAGCCAAAATTTATTCCGCACTACTGCGATAATTCTGCCAGTTGGCAAGCTCCTGACATTCGGAACTCTCTTTGTACAAGCTAGTCTAGATCGAGTGTTATCTCTGCTGGACTCACTGTGAACTGTCTATTTCCGCAGGAGCTTATCTATATCTTTAAATATGGTTTCATTCCTGCGTTGAACATATAGATAGATATATGTCCCGGTACATTATACTGACCCAATGTTGCGATAGGTGAAGTAATACCTATTCGCAGTTGCCTAGTGGATTGGCACCACTAGAAGTCAATTGTATAATGGGTAAAATCATTATTACACTAGTTGTTCTTTATGTCATCCAGTCGGTAATCCTAAAGTAGTATTCCCACACACTGACTTGTAGGTATATGCAGTGTGACAACAAGTCTTTATTCAGAACATAATGTTGTATGGTATTATTATTTATCTCCCGGTCTCATTCGAAACTCAAATCCAAGATCATTCATTTGACCTTTTTCAAAGAGTCTTTGCTATAACGTCCTTGCGAATAATAATTTAAATCCAGACCCTTGGAGGTTGCCGTCCCTTATCAATATAATTTTGGGATTTATATGACGAAAATGCTCCAATATCGTCTTAATGCGTCTTTAGCAATAATTATTCCCGTTTAAAGTTCAATTGTACGCAAATTGTAGTTTTCCATTATTAAATGTGTATCTATCATCAAGGATTGACATTAGTGGATATTGTAAAAATTGTTCTTGACTGAAGTACCAAACATGTACCTGTATAGTATCTCCGTATCTCTGATAAGAATACTTAGTTGGATTTGATTCTAATTATTCTAGAAAAAATCAGTCTACATTGCATTCCCGATCATGCCAGTAACCGCAACTAAGTGCCTAGCCGCAGCGATAAGCGTTCGAGAAATTGAAAAGGATTCAGTTTGAGAGAGCCTGCCCGTTTGTCGGATTAAATTAGCTTAGTTTACGATCTCAGGATTGGCCGCTAAATAACCCAGAGGAATACTTTTTCTCTGCATCTCTTTTTGAATAAAGATTTAAGTAGACAACGCAATTTTAAAGCTTTTTGTATTACACGATATAATATATACCATACGTACTTATTCGTTTTATTCAAAATATTTAGATTAACTGTAACCAAATAATTCATGAAGCTTAATATCTTCTTACTTGTAAAGTTTTGTGGTTTATGCCACTGATTTATCATAATGAATATGATTATCAATAACATGTTAACTATTATTATACTGCACTTTGAGAAAAAAATATACGGTCTCACTATTCACTAATACCTTGGTCAGAATTTCACCCATTTTAAAATACATTTGGAAATAGCCTTTAGTTACATATTACGTTAATTATTCTTAGGTAATTCCGAATGACAAAAAACGCCGAAAAATTCGAAAAGGTGATACTTATGATGATGTGATTACGAGTGTTTTTTCTGAGATTTCACTACTTTCGGAATTACCATGAGACACCTTATGTTTTTAGTTACTTCGTCAATGATACTGATGATAATGTGAACGTTTAGATCTCTTATCGTTAGTTTCATTACATTTGCTCTCTGGAAACGAAATTGCTGACTTATATTATCTTCCTAACCTGACCCTGACCCACATAGCGGCGCCCGACTTGTCATTTGTTCCAGTATGCCCTCATCCTATATACCGGTTTACGGATAATAAAATGTTCATATTTTGTCTCAAATATGATACGTCAAAACTCAAAATTACTTATCATTCTAATGAAGTAGTTTGTTTGAGACTGTTTATCACACCGGGAATTTTATATATTTACGACATGTTGCGCAATCTCAGGAGGAAACACTATCCTTTTCCACAGTCATATAAAGGAAAAGGATAGATATTTTTTATTCGGGGATGGTAAAACAGGCCCATAAAGTAATTGATACATACAGTACCGGCCAATAATATATCACATTCAGATTTGTTTCAGTAAACTTTTGTTTATATTTGTAATAAAGTCGTTTCCATACATTCATTTTTTTTTTTATAGTATAGGCATAGATAGGCCTTTGTGCTAGCGATGAAAAAACTTGCCATCAAGTAGTCGTTTATTCATAATGAAGATTTTTTGTGTAAAGCATGGATTTAGTAGTAAAATTCTTTTTTTTTCACTACAGCTTTTTAGCAATATGCTGTGTCTCCCATTGTTATTCAGAATACTTAATTGAAATATTCATCGTTAATTTCTGCAAAAGTATGTACCTACCAAAATAATATACTATACACGCTCATACAAAAAAACACAAATGTGAAATATTATTGACCGGTACTGTAAAAGAGCGTACTAATGTACTGAGCGTTCTTACGTCGAACTAATGTTGAAAATGTTGACCTCCCAAAGAATTATATTTAATCTTATATACATGCAACCGGTCTGCGAGATAAATTTACTCTTTAGCTTTAAAATTATTTTTAATGAGTAAGTCTTAAGTGTAAGTAATGAGGAAAGTCGGACAAAGCTAGGTGTGATGCCAATCCTCGAGGAAAAGAAGCAAAATTTTATCTCGAAATACAGAAACCAAACTTTCGTATACTTTACATCAAATTTAATCAAAATCAGAGGGACTACTGAATAGCGCAAAATTAATCTAATAATTTATCCCGACATACAAAAATGTAGAATATAATTAATAGGGACATATTCAAATAAAAACGAGAGAAAAATTATCCTCGAACGGACAAACGGATGTACAGGCTTGGCGAATCATTTATTTCACTACGGAGTCCTTATACATATATTTAATAAAATAATATTATTTGTTCCTCAATAACTTATACAAATATTGGTTATTTGAGAATCTTATTATTTTCTCTTATAGTCTTCTATGTCACTAAGGTTGTAAATTATAAAAAAAAAACTTGAAAAGGCATGCTTGCCGAAGCGTCAATAGTAATGCACTAAGTATATTATCTGAAATGACATTCGTTCGGAGATATAAAATAAGGGAAAGGCATGAAACAAAAGCCATCAGCATTGTTTTCTGTTTTGTGACCCAGAAACAGATTTCTCTCATCCTCAGCGGCGTATTATGTTTCCATTAGAGCTTGTTGACTTAACCCTTCAAGAGAGCACAGTGACTGCGGTTTTGCCTGACTTCGTGAGCGCTGAGAGCACGTATCAAGGTTTTACGATGCAGAGGCACGCAGCGCTCCGCTGATTTATTTTCATTATCGTGTACAGCTGTGCCGCCGGCGATATTTTTCACCGCCCCAGATTGCAAAAAGGGCCCGTGCCTAAAATTAATAAAGCGATGTCGTGGCCGTTGCGTAAAAATAAGCTCGAGAGAGAATACCTTCACATTCATCAACGCGACCAGTTAGGAAGTTTTTTCTTGCCAATGAGTTCAGGGAATTCGATGCGGATGCAAAACCCGTTGAGCCCCGCAGAGATATCTCATTGTATGACAAAAGCTGATGACCCACTGACCCAATTTTGGACTGCAGTCAGTTTGTACCTTATTTGTTTCGTATTCTGGCACTGATTCCTAGTATAAACTTATTCACATTCATGAAGCGGTAGAAGGTTAGATAACTTCTGATTGATCGCGTTCAACCTGTAACTTAACTTAGGTATTGTAGTTAATACGACAAATCACGTTTACCTCAGCTATACTTACAAACTTACCGAAAAGACAAACATTTTTTTTATTTAGGAATACCTTATGCAAGACATTTTATTCGACCCTCTTCCGATACCTCAGCTGATAATTGTATGAACGTTGCTTTACCGGGGTAGTTTTTTTTTGTTTTTTTTTTTATCATTCAGTGGAAATGGCTCACCCAGTTATCAAGGTATCATATTGTGCCGACCATCACTAATATTAGTGATGCGTCGTGATTGTGTACAACCTACACACACCATAAGATCTGGTGACAATACTATACTTATACTTAGTATAATGCAGGTATCGTTTGATAGCAATATTGTTGCTACTGAATTGAGTTGCGTATGTTTTTATTAATATGTGCTCTCAAAAACAATCATCATAACATAAAATCTTGCTTATTTGGAGTTTGAATAACTTGAGTAGAGTTGAGTTTGGATTTTTTTCCTATTTTTGACTTATAAATAAGTTAGACATGATATTCTCTACGGACCTCAAAACTGATGATTACGTGATACATTTCTAATCCTCACCCTCAACTTCCCACTTCCTAAAATAATCTCAAACCTAATCGCTGTATTAGCTCAAACCTGTTGTGGTTTCTAAAATATTGATATCAACGGTCTACTGGAAAATCAATGAAGCGTGGGGTTTCGAAATTAAATTCTAAGCTATATTTTTATCTGCATACGTGGGTATTTGGACGTAGCTACCTAGACTAGGAATATTATTGAAACCGCATTCCCCTCAGTAGGTTACAATGTACACATTGTCTGCGGAATCCAATAATTATCAGTTTGTATAACTCAATTATTACATAACATAAATACCTACAATGAATATTATCATTGATACGTATATAGCATGTTTGAAAAATACCTATCTAAAATAGATAGTACTTACCTTGTCTATATTTTAGAAATTCAGCATTTGTAAAATATATTTATTTTCTAATACTAAATTGTTTTGCAGAAGAGACAATTCTTTTTTTTTACACATACGAATATTAAATAAAATGATAAAATGATTTTAATCAATGAGCAATTGAGCACATATTTAAACTTTCTAAAAGGTTTCATCCCTACTCATCTAAGATAAACATGTTAAATTAAAACAAATTTTTGTTATGTCTTTCGAAATTCAACATCATATTTTCTTAACCTGCACTTTGAATTTTCTTTTCAGCTATTAGAAACATATTTACTCCGTTAGTGAATTCTTTGAGATTGCACGGTACAGCACTTGAGGCTTTGATATTGTATGCCTGCACCTGCAATGACTACAAAAATTAATGTTTAGACGCAGTGCTCATTATTATTAAGCTTCGTTAACTTTGGTAAAAAGATAAAGATTTGCTTTTACACTGCACCAAATCTAGGGTGGAAAATTCTATGTAGTAGCCAATTAGAGCACTATATACAGTGTCTTACCATCATGTAGTTGCTTTATTGAGCATTGAGACGATTATTTGTAAAACAAACCGTGAGGATTTGAAAGGAATTTACTTCGTTCGAAAATAATAAAACTATTTCAACGGATGACATCGCGTATAATAAATATAAATTAATTAATTTAACTACATCCCAACGTTTCGAATACTTTACGCGTGATTCATCTAAAACCACCCTAGACACCGTTCATGTAGTTAAATTATTTAATATACGCGATATAGTCCGTTAAAATCTTTTTACTCGTATTTCATGAATAACTGTCGTGGTAAGCGAAAAAAAAATTTGTTTGAAAAATTGGGTGAGAAGCAATTTACTTAAAAATTAATCGTTTATTATTTTACAGGACAGTTTTACATTAACAGTTAGATGAATATCCAACAATTAGTTGTACTGTTAATGTTAACATTTGTGATTAATACTTAAAAAACGGTTGCTGGTAATGCATATTACTTCCTATTGTCGTAAAAGCCCGGATCATGGGGTCAGAATATTTACCTATCTTTTTTTTAATGTTCAGGTGATTAGTATCTTAATAGGTATCCATATCATTCATGACTATACATTTCGGTATGAGTATACTTAATATAATATCAACGTAATTATATCTTGATTGTGGGTCACAAGATGCCACAGAAGGTGTACATCTATATGCAGAATTGAATTTCTCAGGCCTAACCGCTAAGACCCCAAACTGCGGCTTGCCACAGACTAGACAAGTGCCTCTGGGACTGCTGTAACTGCGTACCCTATTATTTCACTATCTACCTTTCGACGTACGTGAGGATCCATTTATTGGCTCTGGTTTATATATGATCATTTTTCAGGTTCCGTAGTCAATAACGCGAAAAAAAGATCTAGCGATCAAATTTTTAAACCATAAGTTTAAAAAATATGAAAAAATCTCAAAACTTGATAGGCTGAACAGTTTTTGAATAACTGCGAAACCCTACCCTGGAAGCATGGCTCGACATACTCTTGGCCGGTTTCTCGACTCGATTGCCCTGATGGGCTTCAGTTTTTACCTTATTCTTTAAGCGGAATATCGTTATGGATATCATATGGATGACTGATTGATCTTGTATTATTGTAACGATTTCATGCGTTGCGCCGTGTTTAATCAAACTTTTTTCGTTTGATCATGATCATGCTAGGCTTTTTTGCATAATTGTAGTCCGACAAATTAAATCCTTGGAAATAATGAAAAGTAACCGTACATGTTTGTGCTTTTGACATTAATTAGTCGAACTGTTAATTGAAACGTATATTGTATACCATGACTTGTAACACAATTACATCTGCCCTGATAGCATGATATAATTAGGATAGGTAGAGATAATTACATTACAAGATTGATGAACGTTAGAATCCCTACTCAACAAGTTCTGTTCTCATTAAGCACTGTCGTTAGGTCTCTATTACCAATAAATCTGAGGGTTCAGTGACACTGGTTGTCGTTCATTGTTCAACACCAATATGTTACAGTGTTATCAAAATATCTATACATTTTCAAGTCTGCCTAACATATTACGGCTGTCGAGTTCAGCACTTTCAGCCCGGAATAAGCAGAAAGACACTCGGACAGCGAGCAGAGGCTTAGTTTTTAAATTGGGATCCGTTTGTCATCTCTCCGACGTAGAACTAATAATTACACATTTCTTGTAATAAGATTTTCATCTCGATACGTAATTTAATCTCATTTTGTCATAATTAGTCTAATATAAATCTTCGGGCTCTGCAATATTTTACGTTTGTTGTTTGGTTAGGTAGGTAACATCCAACATCCAAAGTAAAAACTAGTGCACAAAGTGATTTTACCGATAATAAAATGGCTAAATGATGAATTAACGCTATTAAGGGATGATTTTTAATAATAACGGAAATAGATTTATTAATATTCATAACCTGCTGTGCAACTTTTACATATGCTGAACTAGAAGTCAAATAGTTGGAATCGAAGCCGAATGCAATCGGCGTTCCGAGACCAAGTCACTGCAATTGTTATTTGTTCAGCTGTAACCGGTCTCGTGGTTACTACCCGAGGAGCAAACTTACCCTATTGTGAAAGTTTCCTATTTAGAATCTTACCAATATTATTTCAATCTACAGTAAGATTATCTGAATAGCTTAGATTGGTTTCTGATTGTATTATTTATGAACAGGTAGTGTTTATTTTATTTTCACGAAGTAGTTTCTGTATTGACGGTTTTCGAAAAGGTCACTCGTTAATATTGAATATATACGAAAGTGATGGAGTCTTGCAAGTGTTATTGCCAGTGTAAAGGATTTATAAAATGTGTGAATAGAACTACCTATTGACATTTTAACTAACCGCAGTGATCAAAACGTGTGTTGTTATAGATTAAAACACAAGGCAAATAAATAAAACGCTGAGTGAATTTGTGTAAGCGATTCGGATGAGAGGATGCGCGGCTGGCGTTTATCCGCGCGGCGGAGACGCTAGCGGAAGCGGTCGCATACATCGGAAAGGGTGTCGGGCCGCGAGCGCGACGACTGGTGCCCGCACGAGGCACGGCGGCATGCGCTGACGTGCCCGAGGCGCTGCGCTTGTTGCGGCGCGGCGCGATGCCCCCCTGGGCCTGGACTCGGGCCTGATATGGAGGAAGGCGGCTATTGGCGGCCATCTTGCTCGACGCTGTCGCTCGCCGAGCACCATGGCAGCTCGACACACCTGTGTGCGCGTCACGCTCCGCAGCCCGCCCGGCTCGCGCACCGCCACCCGCCCCACAGTCACCACCCGCACGCGCATCAGCACGCGCACGCACACCACCTGCCGCAGCACACTCACGCGGCGCATACGGCGCACGCCTCAACCTCGTGCCCTGTTCACAGTCCCTTCAGGCAACCCACGCCCGAATATTGCGCAGCTCATTCACAGGTTAGATATGTTTCTAATCCCTGAAACAATGTTTAATCTTTTTCAAAGGGACGTGATGCTGCGGCAGAATAGATGACCCTGAATTGGAGAAACATGGTTGGGTGACTTCCCTGATTTTCCATTTCTGGATCTCCTATACTGCTTGGAATATCTTACGCTTCAGTGGTTACGCAAGACGACGAAGCTACGTGGGATCACAGCCGTGAGCGATTTTCGAAGCCAAGGCACGCGAGTACGGCATCTGCTTCTAATTTATTATACAGTAACAGCCCCGACGAACGGGGAAAACATTTTCAATGGCAGCGATTTTGCATACTATGCTGTTATTATTGGCGAACTTAATGTGCTTGAAAGGAAACAGAGAGATAGTGCGCATTTTTATGCGATATTTATATTCAATGACGTACCGTTAAAAGTCCATTATTGAAAGATACTACGAGTCGAAGTAAAATTTGCTAATAGTAGTTTATGTGATTGTACATAATGCCTAATTATGTACAGTCGCATACACTACTTTATCTACCCACATATCATAAGCTTCCATGATGCGTTCAGCAAATTATGACCGGCATTGCAGGATTTTTCTTGGCCACTAAGTAATTATTAATAAAATAAAACAGAAAAGAAATGCGAAAATGCAGAAATTTATTTGGAACAATAATAATTATTTACAGTTTGTATAGTGCAATTATTGTAATTCCACAATTTAAATCTTTTTTCCAACAAAACAAAGTAATGGCGGTATTAGCGGTAATGAAAAATTCTCTGGCAGCTGTCAAAGTTTTTTTTTTATTCAGAGACAATCTAGAGTCAACCCCAACTATCATATTTTTCGAAATCTTACTTACGTGCGACAATTGTCAATTTTGTTCGAAATTGACACTTAATTTCGAACTAAACGTCATCTCGAGTGATATTAGCATACGTCGCACTCCAGCGGGCATTTTGGTGGCATCTCAAAATGATAGATAAGGTTCGCAAATACATCAATTCATTTTCAAAAAAGCAGAAGTATTTGTACTTAGTATTTGGTACCTAGTATTTATAATGTATAATTCTAAATATCTTAGAAACTAAGGTGGTAATGTTAGTAACTTATAATTTTTCAGTATTCATTCAATTTGAAATAATAATTATGAAATAATTCAATGAACAATTGACTAGTATGTGAAATATTTAATTTACTTAAGTAGATATGTTATGCGAATATATTATTAATATTTTTTCCAAATTGCCGGCGGTCAACAGTCAATGAAGTGTGTTTTGGTTAACATTATGTGTAGTCTCAACCTCTTCGTTTTAAATTAGACTATTTATCATTTTTAGTGTCGATTCCCGGGATTCGATTTTAAGACACTTTGTAATTTCAGATATACTTGTTTTCCTTTAGGGTGCAGGCGTACTTTTGACAATTTGTTCATAGTCTTATTTATTACATTAAAGAAAGACTGCATTGGAAAATTCGAATTTTGAAAAAAATTGTTTGTGATTTTTTATCTCGGAGAAATGTTTAATTGTGTATGAATAAACTTCACTTCCTCTTCTACGCTGGCTATAGCGAATACACGTTTTGCTTCTTTTCAACGAATTCAAACAAACTGTTACAAATACTAAATACATTTTAATACTCGTAAGTTAAGATTTTTTTGTAAACCTTACGTTGCCACGAAACTGCCCGCTAGAGTGCGACGTATGGATATTAGAATAGAGGCCTAAGCAAATTCCTTTATTTTTCAAAGATGTTCGAAATTTGAATGAAATAATATTATCGAAAACGATAATATATTTAGTTATAATAACATTTTCACAGATAAGAAATTTATTCTAACAAGTCAGTCTATTTTTATGGTGGTCATAATGTGCGGATTTTTAACGCATCATGGACTGTTTATGATATTTGGGTAGATAAAAAAATATTTTTGGACAATAAAAACAAATCGCCACATTATGAAAGTGTTATTCCCTACTTTACACTGTTCTTAAACATGCCACCATGTTTTAATTTGGAGTTATTCTTCTTTGTGCTTTTGTAATATTATATTATAAAAATATGTGTGGAAATTGTTTGACAAAAGAGTTTAGGTATGAGCTATCTCTTATTCATAAATAATGCTAATAACCTGTCATAGTACTGCAGCTGGTCTTGATAGATGGTGTCTTCTTCCGTAATACATATAATGGACAGGATCGATGCGCGGAGCCAGCTACCTGCAGAGGCAATCTTTCAAAGATTCTTCCATACAATCGTATTATCCTACAAAATTGCTTTATTTCGCCTTATTTAATTGCTTTAGGTACCTGGTACAGTGAACATCTTTATAATTTTTAGTAACATCAAATTATTTTGAGAAATATTTTGTTTTGTGTTATTAATATATGTATACTAGCTGTAGCAAAAATAGTATTGGTCCGTATAAATTACACATTCAATGTGTTATTGTGATTGTGACTAGAGAAATATGGTAGAATTTCTTTTTAGGGTTCCGAAACCAAAATGGCTAATACGGAACCCTTATGGATTCGTCGTGTTCGTCTGTCACAGCCGATTTACTCGGAAACTATAAGTACTACCGCAATGAAAATTAGTAAAATATGTTTTGCATCAACCGCTTCAAGATAATGATACTACAAGTAAATAGTAAAAAAAGTTAGGTAAGGGCCTATCATGGGGCATGCATATAGCGTTTTCGGTGTACATACATATATGCGTGTGTATTAATGGAAAGGTCTATTAAAACGATATAAGGGTTTCTGGAAAACTTTTTGCAGTTTTAAATCTATTAAGTAAATGTCATTGTTTTGTATGACACTGACTACTGTCTCTTTTAAATGTAATGTCATAGCGTGTTCCGCTCCTCCAAGCCTCTTTTTAAATATTTCGGTTTCTTTTATTTTACCAAAATAATCAACCTCCGCGGTCTAGTGAGCCGCCGAATCCTCTACGGCTACGGATATTATTTTTGGTAGTCCTTGACGATGCGGCAAATTACCAAAGCTTAATTACAGCATGATCCAATGGACTCATTGGCAAGAAAATACAATCGAGTTATATTTTACGAAACAATTATGATTTCAGAGGTAACGTGGCAAGTCATCTTAATTAATTGGATTAAATCTTTGTACGCGTACAACTTGATATAATTGATTGAAGGACGAAATGGATTCTAAAACAGACTGCTTTGATTATTTATACATTTTATAATGTGATATTTGACAACTGTCCTTGAATTTTAATTTACATTTGATACTCGTACACAGTATAAGCAATT
>JALPQI010031429.1:0-22423 GCA_025490895.1 Thaumatotibia leucotreta
TCGTCATATACACGGTGCATTTGTTCGATCGTGGAATGCGATTTACGGAAACCAAACTGATGCTTCGGAATTATTTGAAAATCGCCAAGATGAGCATTTAATCTTGTTATGAATATTTTTTCCCACAATTTCGAGAGAATCGGAGTGAGACTGATTGGACGGTAGGAAGGTCACTTCATGATGAGGCTTTCCGGCCTTGTAGATCATAATGATTTGGGATATTTTGAAAATCCTAGGGACGTACGATGTTCTAAAGATGGCATTAAAAAGTGATGTGAGGAAAGTGATGCACTTATTAGGTAAATTCTTAAGGACTCGCGGAGTTATAAGATCAAAACCCGGGGCCTTGTTTGACTCAAGATTCATGATTTCCCTCTTTAGTTCCTTAGGTGATGTAGGAGTAATAGGAAGGCACATTTGAAGATCCTGTAGTAGTATCTCATCCACAATCGATTCATCCGTAGCATCCTCGTTTGGGGTAAACACATAAGCTAAATGATCTGCGAATGCTTCTGCTTTTTCAGAATCTGTTCTTGCCCACGAGTTAGTTGTTCTTAGGGGTGGTAGGCATTGTTTTGGTTTTCCAGAGATATTTGTCGACTTCCATAGAGAAAATTCGCCTTTACCCTTTGGTGACATTTTTTCAAGTGTGTTGCGAATTTTGAGGTTTTCTGCGTCCTTTAATATCAGTTTTAGTTCTTTTGCAGCTCGATTAAATGCTGTTTTATCCCATGGATGATGAGTTTGATGCCAAATTCTTCTCAGACGTCGTTTTTCCTGAATTTTCAATTTAATATCGCTAGATTGCGAGTTTTTTCGAAAGGTTTTGCCAAAGACTGGGGTGTTTCGCCAAGCTGATATCTGAATCATGTTCACTATGTACTCGCAGGCATTATCCACATCTTCTTCAGACTTCAGAGGAATCTTAAGGTTAATGTTCTGGTTTAGGTAGCTGCGGAATCCTTCCCAATCAGTTCCAATATTCGTTAACGTCTCATGTGGATCAACATCAATGACTGTAGATTGTATGGTGAGGATAACAGGAGTGTGGTCTGATGATCCGTCCAAACTTGATTCCACAGATGTGTACACTTGGCCAACACCTTTTGTTATGAAGAAATCTAACAAATCCGGTAACTTATTGGGATCAGATGGCCAACTGGTAGGTTCGCCGGAAGAGATTGGTGTAAGGCGGTTTGCATCTAGGCAGTTTTTCAATGCTCTTCCTCTGGGCAGCGTAATACGTGATCCCCAGAACGTGTGTTTTGCGTTCCAGTCGCCTCCCGCTATAAATTTATTTCCTAGTTGGGTAAAGTAAACTTCAAACATTTGGTGAGTGATTTTATGTTTCGGTGGACAATAGATCGCTGACAATGTGATCGGCCCTGAACGTGCTTGTACTCGTATTGTTGTTGCCTGAATGTGAGATGTAGAATAGTGTTCCAACAGAGTATGTTTTATGTGCGATCTTATGACTATAGCAGTCCCAGCATGAGCTTTACCAGCGTCGGGGTGTGGAGTAAAGTATATGTTAAAGCCTTTCATGCGATAACAACTATTTTTAGTGGCGTGAGATTCAGAAATGAGTACCACATCTAGATTGTTATTTTTGATTACTTCCTCTAGTTCCAGTATGTTAGCGGATAACCCGTTAATGTTCCACGTTGCAATCCTTAGTAAGTCTATGAATGTAATTTAGAGATTACGGTTGTTAATAGGTTAAGCAATGTACCTATTTGTTGTATGAGCTGGTCTAACTTTTCAGATTGTTTAGATAATATTTGCTCTAGAGTAGAGCTGAGCTGGGTGTTTTGTTGTTGATCGCAAGTGGGGTTCGGAGTTGAAGGGTTGCGGTTAGCTGTCACGTCGGAGTACATTGCTCTGTCACGTGGAATCGAGTTTGGGATTTTTGGAGTAGGTCTGTCTTCATCGTTGTTTGTAGGGTTTATGTTTGACTGAGCATTGTCATTGGTGAATCCATAGTTACTCAAGCGGTTTATTTTATTTTGATTGGATTTTCTAGCCAAAATCTCTTTGTACACTTGGCATCCCTTATAATTAGCAGGATGGTCAAATGAACAAAGAGTACATTTAGCAGGTGTGTTACGGTCTTTTTTGCAGTCTGCAGATCTGTGCCCTCCAGCGCATTTCACACAACGATAAGGTCTCATACAATTGTTCTTTGTGTGTCCGTATTGTTGGCACCGCTGACACTGTACTATTGTTTTAGATTTTCGTGGGTCTTCTATGGTTATTTGTTGATAAAAGATACTTTTGATATCTTTGACTGCTTTGTTGTTAGCATTACGCTCAAGGTTAACAAAGAAAGTAAAAGTCGGTGTTTTGTCTGGTCCATATCTAGCATTAATAATTTCTCCGCAAACTTTGTTACCAGTTGCTTCTATTGCTTCAATTATGTCCTTATGGGGTGTAGTAGGGTGCAGCTTCCGTATGACTATGCGATATGGCTTTTTGTCTTTTGGAGTGAAGGTATGCCCAATTAGGCCACATTCTCTTATTTTTGATATCACAGCCTTATATGTCTCAGGAGATTGCACTAAGACTCGAAGTAAGTTTTTGTTTACTATTATAAATTTAAACTGTTCCGGGTCACAGACCGATGTTAAGAGCTTCTTTAATTCATTGACATCCTCAATACCATACAAGACTATAGGGGGTGGCTTGTTCGTTGATCCAGGGGTAGCAGATGTAGTGTTGGCACTATTTTCGGGTTGGTCCTGTGGTAAAGTTTCGAATCGGTTGGATATAGTAGTAGTAAGATGTTCGGTGCTCGGAGGAGAGTTACAGGTTCTTCTCCGCTTATTGTTGGTGGGAACTCTTTGCCAGTATGGAGGTGCTGGAGGTTCTTTTTGGTTCATGTCTACCAGTGGCGGCGCGTGAAGATTTTCGAAGGGCAACCCGGAGCAAAAAACCTGCCTTCTTCATTTGGTTTCTTGAAGTGTGTTAGTTGTATCTTTGCAGTTAGTGTATACCACCTTTGTCATACTTGCCATCACTGACGTTACGTAAACAGTGTATGTCGAGTAAACAGCAGTCAAAATTAATTAAAGCAGCCATCACATCAAATACATGAAGAAACTAGAAAGTCTAGAAACTAACTTAACCTCAACAAATCCTAACAAAATCAAAATATTTACCTATTTAACTGGAGCGTATTATTATACGAACGAAAACACAGTATGAAAGCACAACCAATTACGTATTGCACACGCACAGTTCTCACAAGTCTCACAAGCATTTATTTTTATCGTCGAAACTTAAAAACCCAACATTAACAATCACCAAACATACAATTCATACAAACATCAAACGTAAACATCGAGTCGAGAGCGGGAATGCAATCAGAATGTTGCTATGACATTATTCTCAAGGCGCACAAATTCATACTCTTTAATTTTGTGAAATTAATTGATTTCGAAATCCATGGTAATCCTAAGTTGTAAGTGGTTTTCTAATAAAATATAACTTTATTAATAAATGTTTTACATTACAACGTCAAGATTTGTCAATAACTTAATTTGCACATTGATTCAATGCAGGTTTTATTATGGCAATTCTTAAAAACGCGCGCGTAACTCGTTAAGATTCAAATTAGTGAAGCGACGCATTCTAAAATAAACCTTATGCTTTTAACGATAATGTTTCAATTCAAATAACGGAATGTATCCACAACTCGTCCTGTCCCGAGTTGTCTAGCGGCCATTTTTGACGGTTTGATGTTTGCGTGCTTTGTGGATGTGTGCGTGCGGTTCGATGTCGCGTACTTGTCGCGTAGTAGTTTTATGAATGAATAATAAGCCCATATCGAGCCGGGTTGCCTTCATTTGCGCGCTCTGATTGGTTGAACTCTTTTGTAAAGCCATAGTATTTCGCATTATTCAATTAAAGGTGTAGATGTATGGGTAAAGTTTTACGAATGTATTTTAAAGGTAATATTGGATGATTTTGATACGTGAGCGAAAAAATTTAGGGAAGCCGGTGGGAATCGGGTTGTATGGACGCGCCGCCACTGATGTCTACATCACTGTCTTCTGTGGGCTTGGTTTGTTGTAGCTTCGAGTTATCAAAAGATTTCTCTGCTGGTCCAGGTTGTTGAGGATCCAGATTGCTCCTGGGCAGTTCACTTAGGGATGAAGATCGATTTCTATTAAACAGTGATGGATGAAAAACTTGTTGTGTGAGTATTTTTTTGCTCGCTGGGGGAGTATTATTTTCAATATTTTCCTTCATTGTAATCCCCCAAAGAGAAATGCCTTTGGGGGGATTTATTTTTATTCCATTGGCAACACTACTTCAATAAAAATAGTTGGGGGTATTCAACTCCATATTGTGGTTGTTACTAAATTGAGGGTAGGTAGAATAATTTTTGGTTGTATTAGTGTCACGAACTTAAATTAACAACTGATTTATGGCACTTTTCCAGTTATTTAGGTAGAGATAACACTAATACACGGTAAGGTTATTTCAGTGTACACTTTGATGATACTGTTAGGCACTTTCACACAGTTTATGACAGATATATGTAAATAAACTTCAGGAGCACTTGCACACTCATGACAGTTGACAGATGATCTCCAAATGGGCATTTTCGCGAGAAGAGATACACTCAAAATTTAGCATGTCCCATACATTTACGAAGTAAATAAAAATAAAGTGGGCATAATTTGGAAAATGTAAATATACAGTTTGGTTCCAATTTTCATTTACTATTTGAAAAGATCCGATTGAATGTATTGTTTAATATTAATTTATGTATAAAATATTTTTTTTCTACGCGGCTACCCCTACTTTTTGGCATGTCCCAACTCGATCAACGACATTTCAAATACATTTTTTATGCTTGGTTTAATATCAGATCCCATTTTATGGCATGATATTGGTCTAAGTTCATAAAGCAGTATACATTAAAAACGTACTGCAATAAAGAATGCTACCCGTATATATTAAAACAATGAATTTAATTTTGTCCCATGATTTAAAGTGGTAGTGGAAATCCACTTTGTAACCATTATTTTTCAAAAAGTAAACAAAAATCTTCCAAAGTAGAAATTAAACTTTACATTATGGCAACACCAGGATTAGACGTCATTAAAACTTCACATAGTCAGCCATTTTAAAATGTTGCCAGTTGAGAATCAAACTCGTAGGAGTAACCGTGCAAAAACAAGTGTCTACTTTGTAACCGACGACTTAAGCAGGTAAGTTGGTTTTATTTTTGTACTTCAACTGTTTTTCAATATATTAATAGGTTGTTTATCGATTGTATTATTCAGCATAAAGAAATACTTTTATTAACAGTCGGTAATTCAAAGTTTTAGATCGTGAACCATGGACGCGTTACTTCCACTTTGTTGGGTTACATATATGTGGAACTCCATAGTTACAAAGTGGAAGTATAAAGGCGACTGCACCAGGTGATTTTTAAGGCTGGAGAAAATTAATATTGTATTAATAGCACGATTTTAAGAGTGTGCCGTAAATAACAATTGATTCTGTAACGCTTAATTTTCGCTTCCTTCCTTCACAGCAAAGTCTCGTCGTGGATAATACTTTTTTTTTAAATTTAGGGATATTTTGAGAATATTATATTATTTCATATTTATGCTCATGTTAAGTGGTTTGTTCCTATTTTCTTGTACCGAGGTATATTTTTCAATAATACACATTATTTAGTCGTTTTTTTAAAGTTTTACTCATTGATTTCAGTCTGGATCGAAGATAATGAGATGAATGAGCCACATGGAGATGATTCCATGAATGCTGTTACACTTTCATCAAAGCGACACATATTTTCACCGGCATCGAGCACTTCAAATGGTCAAGTTGTTAAAAGGAAATTAGACGGACAGCTCAATCTTATGGCGCCGAAACAGAAGAGAGTGAAAATCCTTTTACCCACACATAAAGAAAGCCGAAACTCTTCCCCGTCGTTAAAAACAGTGGTTACACGGCATTTTGTTTGCTGGTTGTGTAATCTCCGCCAACTGTCTTACAAAAATAACATGGTTCAGTGTATTAGCTGTAAAAATTTCGTATGTCGAGCTTGTACCGGAAAAGTACACAGTATACACTACATATGTGATAAATGTTTTAATGGCAGTAATTAAACACATAATAGTACTTAGAGCAATAAGGGTGGTAAAATAAAGAAAGGCCGATATGGCTGACTTTTGCAACCCGAGCCGCAGGCGAGGGACGGCTTTCTTTTTTACCTCCCGTGTCTTTTACATCATTTTATGTGCACACTAAAGCTATATTAACTAACTATTTGATACAGAGGCTTTCTGGAGTACCTATATATAGTTGATTTGTTTTCGAATTGTGAATTTTCCTTTACTATTCCACTTTGTAATTGATGCGTTCAGTTTTATAACCGTCCTATTTTGTTTCGTGAAAAAATATTTTTTCTTTATTTCTTAGTATAAGTAATGACGAATAATAAGACTGATTCGTATTTCTTGGCCTTTTATTTAAATAAATAAAATTTAAAATAACTATGCATCATATGACCTAAGACGAATAATGCCAAAAAATCCTAACAGAAAGGACTACCAAGTAACAAAGTGGAGATGTTTCCGTTTGAAATAAATATAAGATATATTACATGGAAATATTCTTCTGTCGCATGTATACCATATAACTGTTAATAAATTGAATACATAAAGACAAATACAATACAAGGATTGTATTATCAATGATTTCATTTAGAAAAAGTAACAAAGTGGAATCTTGATATGCAAAGTAGTCGGCAATAATTATCCTTTTTTGATCAATATATTGTTGTATTATCATATATTTTGTGATATCCTGCAAATATATGAGTTTAAGTAATCAATTAAATTAATATTTAAGTAGGTTAGGAACAAAAATTCCATTCGACTCCACTTTGTAACCGTGACTGTTCTCGCGAAAATGCCCAAATAACAAAAAACTTTTTGGGAGCAACTTTTATTGAAAAATTCTGAATTTGCAAAGTTTTTTGTCTAACAATAATCTATTGTTTACGTAAATTAAAGAGATCTCAACAATTCAAATAACATTGGTCCCATTGGATCAACTAAAAATGTTGTACAATGCAGGCCCTGGATCTGGACAGCATCAAGTCGCACCACTGGCGCATCGTGCGCTGCTCCGCCGTCACCGGCGAGAACCTGCTGGAAGGCATGGACTGGATGCTGGATGACATCGCTTCTAGAATATTCTCCTTAGACTAGGTTGTAGGCTAATGTATATAGGTTCTGGCACCAACTCATTGAACATTTTTGAAATAGGGAAGAAATGCCGGTGCATAATACGGTCGAGGTATTTAATTTCCCATTCCGTACCTTGTCACAGTGACAATCAATATGAAAGCTGCTAGGACTGTCATATTATAGCTACAATGACAAGGTACGAAATGGGTAGGAAATTAAATTCCTCGACTGTACTTTCATTTAATTCCTTGTTACAAAAATGTATGTATGTACTAATATGTATACTGCATATTTTATCATTTTTACTTTGGATAGGCAGCATCACGACAAAAGTATTTCTGTATAAGTCATGAGAACACAGTTGGTGGAGTTTTGCTAAATTAACATTTTAAATGTCTATACATACATTATGTTCATAATGTTATAAAAAAACTGTTATCAAATAAAATCTAAAAATTGCCTTGATTTCAGCACAACCTAATTTGGCTTGGGTACTCAATATGCTAAGGAATTGTGAATATTTATGATCTCTATTGGTGCTGTGCCAGTTTGCATAGACGAGGAAATGCATTATTAGGTAGTTGGTAGATTCTTTTCCATACTAAAGGGTATTTCCCTATGATTCATGTCTATATCAAAACAGAAAAATACAAGATCAACCAATGCGGAGCAATTGGAACAATGGAACCATTGTGGAGCACATTTAAAAATTTTGTCTTTATTATAATTAAACGTATAAGATTGTATGTCTACAAACAATTTGGTTTGTAATTTGTATAGATTGGAATGTACAAAATGCCTACCCATGTTAAAATTTGCAAGAAGTAATTCCAGCCTACCGTTGCTTTGATAAAATATTCCTAGATTTTAAAACTATAAATACTATAATAGGCTTCTCAAATATTGTGTTACTTATTTAAAAGACTAATTTAATAAAACTTTTTATATAAAGTCAGCAGTTTATTCACTTTATAACACATTCCCATTATAATCACAGTGACGCTGATGTAAACATTTCAATTTATTATACTAATAAGTTCACACTTATACCACTGCAGGTAAACCTAGAGGCCAATACATATCAGGTGGGTATGCATAGTAAGGTAAAAGTACCAGTAACAGTGTTCGACACTGTACAGTCAGCAGCAGATATTGCTAAGCGGGCAGGGTTGAACTTGGCACGACCTTATTGCTAAGACCATAAGAGTGTGTTAAGATCATTGTGAACACCCTACTTGCTAAGCAATATCTGCTGCTGACTGTACTAGTAGTCGATATGGCCACTTCATGTCAAAGTGACAAGTGCTAAATTCCAATATTGAAACATCTTATTTGTTCAAATTTAACCTTTATAATGTTGACATAAAGTGCTCAATGTTGAATACTAGTACACATGTCGAGTACTGGTACTCTACCGTGTTATCAGTAATAAACAATGAATTATCACTTGCACGCGCAGTATTTGAAAATAAAATATAGTATTGTGTGAACATGATGCATACATACATAAATTGAAGTATGTAACAATGACAGATGTTGTACTTTCACCTTCCAAACATACTTCATACAACATATAGATAAATCATCGAAACCATGGAATTGCATGTGTAGTACTCGGCTCTCGGTTGTGTCCGGGTTTCTGGTCCTTTGGGAACGTGTAATAAGGACCCGTGCATACACAAATCTCAATGAACACGCGGGTACGATTCGTCGTTGATGTGTAGTGTCAAACAATACGACAGGTTGTCTTTAGGAGCTATTTGAATTAGTCTAGAACCGTACAATTTTCGCAATAGAGTAACACTTTTAAGGTCAACCTCATTTGCAATTAGGCTTACCTATTGTGTTCTAGTAGATTAATTACTAGAACACAGTGAAAGAAAATTCAAACATAAAATGCCTATTATAAACACAAAATATACGGAAATATCATAATTATCTAGTCATTCCATTATATTTCAATACAGGGAAATTTGCTCTTTATTTTGTTAAAAGTAATCTCGTTCTTCTTAGACTAGACATTTTATTTCTGGGGAACCTTCAAATGCAATTCCATGCAGTAATTTATCTATAACATCTGTCAATGTATTCCATACAACTTTAACATTATTTTCTTTGTTTTCAGCATTGTAACCCTCTGCAATTTTACACTGTTTCTATTCAGCTGATTCAAGACTCGGTGCCCTCTGTGGTCTGCGGTGGGTCTTCGCTCTGCGCCTCTATCCGGGCGGAGTCCACGGAGATGTGGGAGTCATCTCGCGGTGCTTGTGCTTCTGTGGTTGTGTTCTGCTCTGCGGTTGTGTCCAATTTGCTTTCATCTGTTACTGGAAACGGAAATATTGGGAGGTTTAGTAATTTTACACAGTAAAGTACCTAATTATGTATAAGTGAAGTTGCCTTTGATAGTGATCGCGTAAGTCACGTGGACTACGAATTAACTTTTTTTTAATAGGTATTTTATCATAGTGTCTTTATAGTGGCCATATTATACAGGGTGGAATGAAATACAATAACTTATTGTCAATATGGGCAGCTATATGGCCTTATTTGATTTTAAAGTAACAAGACTCTTCCTTCATCTCAGCATCCTACGCGTCTCCATTCCTGCACGCTCATTTGCTCATGTCCCTCCTCATAATAAAATTTCCTCTCGTCATCCTCGTTGGCGAACTAGTCCCGCTAGCTAGCCTCCTAATTGTCAGGCTCATTTTATAATTATAGATATAAATACTCACCAGTCTCTTCCTTTATCTGAGCATCTTCCATATCTCCATTCCCTGCATGCATGCAGGGAAAGGAGATGTGATGAGGAGGGACATGCTCATGATGCTCTTCATCACTCTTGTCGTCCTAATTAGCGAATTTGTCCCGCCCTCCTTGGTGTCAGACTCAGTTTCCTTTACAATTATTGATATGAATTAACTTACCAGTCTCTTCCTTTATCTCAGTATTCTCCACATCTCCATTCCATTCATGCTCATGTCGCTCCTCATCACTCTAGGCGTCCTTGTCATCCTCGTTGGCGAACTATTCCCACTTGCTGCCCTCCTGGTTGTCACGACTTATAATTGATATGAATTACCTCACCAGTCTCTTCCTTTATCTCAGTATCCTCCACATCTCCATTCCCTTCATGCTCTTGTCCCTCCTCATGATGGTCCTCATCACTCTTGTCGTCCTTGTCATCCTCGTTGGCGAACTAGTCCCGCTTGCTGCCCTCCTAGTTGTCAGACTCATAATTTATATGAATTAACTCACCAGTCTCTTCCTTTATCTGAGTATCCTCCACATCTCCATTCCCTTCATGCTCGTGTCCCTCCTCATGATGGTCCTCATCACTCTTGTCGTCCTTGTCGTCGTCGTTGGCGAACTTGTCGCGCTTGCTGCCCTCCTTGGTGTCAGGCTCGTTCTCTTTGGCCTGAGGACCGCGGCGGAGGCAGCGTTGTTCTATCCGTTGGAGTTCTTCTTGGAGTTCAGCGCGTTTCTTTACCATGCATTCTGTTTTAGAAAAAGGATTACATTTTATAGTGGAATGTAATTTCAAATTTTATGTTTTACCCAAGTCATCAAAATCAATAGTAAATAAAACACAACTGATATGTATTTTAAGTAGTACACTTTGGACCGTGCGGTGGAAAAAACGTAATAAAAAATTGCAATATAAATGAATCAATACAAAACTATTTCTTAAAACTTCGTAAATCAATCAATTCTCGTAAACTACTTATAAAACTGAAATTTCGTAATCTATTACTTACTGCGATACAAAGGACCATATTTAGCTGTAAATTGACATGCAGTTAAAAAACGTCTTAATCATCCATTCCATTAACAAAACAAATTAATCATTTATAAACCTTTCTGCAATGTAAGGTCCATCAATCAACAAAATGTAGCAGTTGAAAACATTGTTTTATGCTTATATCTACATATATGATTCTCCCTGTATTTGGCTCTTGCCTTAAAAGTGGGAGTCAACAACATCTTTAAATTTGTTCATCTATGAATTGAACTAAATTGAGGAATCTGTCTAAATGTACTCACTTTCATGATACTTTCTGCTAGACGTCAACTTCTCAGTGGCCTTGTCAGTCATCTTCTTAGGTATCCAGTATAAGTGCGGCTTCGTGCGCGTCAGTATGAAGTTGGCCAGGTTCTTCTGTGATGCCTCCCATTTCTCGAACTCCTGCACACGCGCCATCTTGGCTTCGAGGGCTTTGATTGTTGCTTTTTTGTGCTCCCTCTCAGCGAAGAGGGTCTTTCTTTCCTTCTGTTCTTTTTCTTTTTGGATTCGAGCTTGCTCTTCTATTTTTCTTTCCACTTGTGCCTTCTTTTCTTCCTGTAATATATATTTTTATTAACTTTACCAGTGTTAACCAGTATAAAAATAGACTTGAAAAACTATGTAAGCAGTGAAATCCTGCAAAGTTAACTATGATTTAGATTTTTATTATTTGGAGTATCATCACATTGGTATCCTGGATATGATGTCAAACCTATTATACACATTCCTAGTAAAATCAATACATACCAAGCAGAAAACTAGAAAATTTTTAGTCTGCATAAAGGAATGGAGAAACCTGGGATAGAGATAATTTTATAAAGAATGGGCTAATTTCATAATTAATTATCTCCTGTAGTTATGTTACTTTCGTTTGTCATTCATTATGTAGGTAAGTATAAATGTGATTTATTATAGGTACAGATGTAGTGCATAATCCTTTCCTTTTTCCTCTTCATTTGAATTTATAATTCTGTCACAATAAACTTCAGTATCCATTGAACTGAAACTAGTTGAGGCAGAAAGGTAAATTCGCGTGGTCCGAAAATGCGAAGAGTAAAGATTGTTCACTACATCTGTACAGTCACAATCAGATATATCGGAACCGCCTTAGTGCTCAAAAATATCTGAAAATGTACTCCAACACCATAACAATAGAGGACTGCTCAGATATTTGTGAGCACTTTCGCTGCCCTGATTTATCTGAAGGTGACTGTTTACTAACAATACCATACCTTAGTCTGGAGCACAATCTCCTCCTGCTTAAACTTCTGCAGGGTCCCAAGCAGTGATCCGAAGATTCTCCTGTTCCGGGTCCTCGCCTGCTCGTCGCCGCCGCCCTGCGCGCGCAGCACGGCGGCGCGCGACGGCAACTCGCGGGACACCGCCGAGATCACGCGCGGCCGCTTGCCTGAGGGCTCCTCATCATCACTGCCCGCTGTGCGGGCTGATAGTCTGAAGTGGAGCAAAAATCATTACATTATTCATCTCTAATCAAAAATTTAATCATTCAAGTTTTTATTGACACTTGTTGCCTTGGCTATGGGTTAAAAAAATTCCCTGGACAGCTAATAAAACCATGGTTTTATTGCATTAAACATCCACAAAATATGAATTTATGTGGCATATCTATGGAGCACTTTGGCATGAGTGGCAAATATGAAAGAGGCCTACACCTGATGAAGCAGCCGAAAAGGGCTAAATGAGATAGAAAGAGGGACATCTTCTAAAAAACTCTGCCACTTTTGTCTCATATACAATGGGATAACAGAGACAATAAAGTTGATAAACCAAATTGTATGTAAATTCTGGTAGCAAAACCATAAAAAGCGCTTTCGACAATATGCTCATCTATTTATTATACAATTCTTCTGGGCAAGGTATGATGTTGGGTACATCATTGAAATCTGAGAAATGTTAATTTATGAACATTTTACAGGCACGGGTTGTAGCAGTATAATAAGGATTATTGGGTATAATAAGATTACTATTGTAGTATGTATTTCTAGCAAATGTAGATCCTTAGGACATTCTTATTCTTTCCCACATGCACATTTTGAGCAGTTTTGTTAATTTCAAACCGCTAAGGAACAGTATATTATAACTAACCTCATCAGAAGCAATCACAGAAAAACTTGAACTATGTGAACATATTCAGTTGAAAAATTCTTTATACAGATTAATATTCGTATCACAGGCTCATACATAACTAACAACATATTTTTTTCGATAGAAAAAGTGCCAAGAATATTGTCTTACTTGGGAAACATTCTGTGTCAAATTGAATAGTACCAATCAATAGAAGACAAATCAAATGCAAAATAGGCATGCAATTAAACAACTAACTACTATAAATGCCTAGCGTGGCGTATCCAATGCGTGCTGAGATTGGATCAGTGTTATATTTACCTGCTAAAAACTGTTTTGGTCTCTTGTTTTCTCTTTCCAAAAGAATCGTCATTTTGTCTAGAGTCTGGGAATGAATTTCGGCCTCCTAAGCGTGGTCCACCTTTTAAGTACTCACTAGATGAATTATTAAACCTAAAACAAACCAAATAAATTAGCAAACATACTCATAAAATGGAATTTTCCTGTATTCAAGGCTCATCACTAACCTATCGTTAGAGAATCGACCCGTCGTTTGGACTATCTTTTTGATGTTTTCATCTATTTTGTACAAGCTGCTCCTTTCAGATTCTAACTGAGCGCGTAGTGCTGTAAACGATATTGCTACTTCTGTCCCCATTTTGAGTTCAATTAGTATATATTTCAGGTAAATAAGGATTTCACTTCACGAAATACATTTCCGTACCGCTGCCGCTGATGGCTGTCTATGATGCGTTTTGTTTCTTTGATTATTTTGTCTTATCTGTGGAAGAGGACATAACATGTTTCTTTGCGTTTTGTTTTTGTTGAAAAAACATTATTTATAAAATATTTCAATTTTATTACAATGATTTACATCATGAAATGGGAGTTAAGTTTTTGATTTAGTATAATCAAAAGCAGAATAATCTCTTTCATGACGTGAAACCACGAAATAGTAAAAACAGTGGAAACGAAAATGTTTTTTCTATTCTGTGCGTGAAACACGGACAAGCGCCATCTATAAGCGACGTTTCAAGATTTTCAATGTCACGAAAGACGTCCAAAGTTATTGCTATTGCGCACTAGATGACACTTTCGACGATCTGAAACTATATTTTTCTACTTGACGACAGATGTCGCTACATTTCCAAAAATAAATAATATTTGAAATGAAACTATAAAAACTGATAAACTCGCGTATATTGAACTTTAACTTCATCCCGACGTTTCGAACACTTTTCATAGTTAAATTTCCTGTGTGATCCTCGCGGTAACCGAAGAAAATATTATAAATTTAATATTCATAATTATATATGAGGTTGTGTGAAACAAATCATTTTTTTTTCAATAGCCAGCTATTGTGTTTCCCACTGCTGGGCAAAAGCCTCCCCTCTCGTTTTCCATTCCGTCCTGTTTGGGCCAGTTCCCGCCATTCTCCGTAAAACGCGTCCAAGTCGTCCCGCCATTTCCTTTTTTGTCTGCCTCTGATCCGTCGGCCATCGTATGGGATCCACTCAGTGAGTGATTTGGTCCATCTTTCCGGGTGCATATATACGGCAGACATGTCCGGCCCAGTCCCATTTCAGCTTGGCAGTCTTAACACCGACGTCTACAATACGAGTTCTGGAGCGTAGGGCAGTGTTTCTGATCGGTCAGTTCTTCGAACACCTAATATGCTACGCTCCATCGCTCGTTGGCAAACCTTTAGTTGGAACTTTTAGGCCTCAGTCTATGAAAAAGTCTGAGCACCGTAGGTTAAAATGGGCAGGATGCACATGTCCAGGAGTTTACGCTTGAGGCAAAGACGAAGGTTTCCCTTCAATAGCGACTTCATGGACCAGAAACTCGTCCAGGCATTAGACATCCGTCTATCGTTTTCCGAGGACTACCTGTTTTCGAAGGAAGCTATCTGGCCCTAGATTACGAGTACTCCTCAACGTATTGTATATCCTGTCGTTCCAGTAGAACTTTACGTTTTACTAGTTGTTTCATTATTTTATGATTTTTTTTTATTTTCATTTTTTAAACTAGTCATACTACAGGTATACCATAAAATAAGTGTACTAAAAAACCCACCACGGTGTCGGTGATGTCGGTGTTTTTTTTGGTACCTATCTATAAGTTTAACATCCAATACCTATAATAATTACTTTATAATAGAATAGTAGTGCTATTACTTAAAATTATTTGATTTCCAAAAAACCGTCTAATTTAGGTCCTACTAATTTATACCACTTAGACTCCTAACTATACCTACATAGGCAGTAATATATAATTACATGAGCAGGTATTACTGTATACATGAATTATGTACTAATCAATCAATGTAGGTCTACGTTGGTTACTACTTAACGCATGCAGTACTGCGGGCCAGGCATGTATTATTCATACTTCAGCTAAAGCTCAACTCTTCCTCCCACTAAAAAAACCCCAATATGCCACCTCGTTTCCTTTTTGGCGAGGTTACGAGAACGCTCTTGCACATACGCGACCCTACGCAACTGAGGCCCTACCGGGAACCACGAATGAAGTGTTTGTCTAATATTTATAATTTGATTAAGTTTGTCAAATGCATCTTCAAAGCAGTCGAACCTCTACCTAAGCCAAGCCCACAGGCGCCGCCAAGCTAATTGAGTAAATTAAACCAATATTGCAGTATTTTTTGCCGCCGGCGGTATTGGGCGGTCGATGGGCGGTCAATTTCACGCGCGGCCGCGGCTGACGGTGACGGCTGTCGGCACGCACTGTGTCTTGTCGAGACACTGGCGACTAGAATATGTGCTAGCGAAATAGAATATGCTTGGAAACTGATAGAAAAAGGATCGATTTATTATTATTTTGTTCATGGCAAAGATCCTAGCGAAAATTGGGGCCACGAAACTGGGAAGGAAAAAGCAAAAGGAGCATAGCCCTATAGGGGTGTGGTTTGTTGAGAAATATCCAAGTGATGAATGGTAAATAGAACTAAGTATGTATTTCTACCTATTTATTAATGGTCCAGTGCTCGCAAGGTAGGTACCTAAACTGCTGGTAATGTCGTGGCACGATATATATTTTAAGATAGGTACAAGCCTGGTTACAGCCAAGGCAATTTATGATAGGCAACACTTTTTCCAAACATATTTCTTATGTAAGTACCTTTGCATGTTTGAGTTTTGTTTTGATTGTTAGCTGCAGTTAGCTGTTCTTGATTATGATAAATAATGAAAGAAATGGCTATTTATAATTAAAGCAATCGGTCCCCGTAGGTACCTTTTATGTAACATGTGTGTCTATTTATTATAAAAACACTATTTAAACTTAAAATAGGTTTAGTGATTAATAAAAATATAGTGAAATAAAAAAATTGTCTGTCTCAAAATTTAAAACCTATTTCAAGTTACCGTGTCAATTTTTTCCACTGAAAAAAGTGACGTAATAGGAATATTAGAACTGAAATTCCATTAGGAAAAATCACCTATGGTGATTAGATTGAGACAGAGACTAGATATTTGAGAATAACCGAATTATACTCTTCTTCTCGAACAGCTCTCCCCCCAACGTACTCGTATCTTACACTAATCTCCACGACAAACAAAACATCTCGACGCCGTTTTGACGAAAGATGTTTACGATCGAATTACGACATACAGCTACAGATTATTTCGTACTAGCAAAGCTAGTCAAGTTTAAGAACCCTATTAAAATATCGTTGGCCCATCGGAGCGTGGAGCGTGCATCCTCGTTTCCAGAATGAAAAAAGCAATTAGCTGTTATGCCGCGTCTGCTGTTGTCTGTGGTTAAATCCGAGGCGCGGCCGAGCGTTCAGCCGTGCCATGAAAAATGGCCGCCTGAAACTGCTCTTATATTCTAAACACATGACGAATACGCGTCAAAAACTTAGAAACTTTACACGGTCTCGAACTAAATTGACTTATTAACAGTTTATAGGTCAAGTTATCTTGGTGATCAGTGACTTATAGGATTGTGCAGTTCAAAAACTAGAAGGTGTACATTTTCAGTCACATGGACTTTGGCGTAGCGAAATTTTGTTTTGAAAACAAAGTTTGTTTAGAGTTGTGCGGTTAGCGTCGACGTGATTTTTACTCAGCCTGGCGTTGTATTTAAAAAATCAAGAAAAGGCTGAGCGAAGCTTATTTTAACTCTTGTTGACGTATTGGTTAGGTACAGTTTATTTGCTATTTAGACGCTAGATGCTGGACAATAAAGGCTTCATGAAGTAGGCAAGTAGTATAACTGTTTCCTTAAGAAATAAACATTAATTAACTTGTAGTCTAAATCGAAATAGAACTTAATTTTTACGCTGTCTAGGTTATTGAAGAGCTATTGGGAAACATTTAAATGTCAATTCAGCATTGCGTTTCTTCGCGTGTTCCTGCCCTTGAGCCGTATGTTTACCGTGGCATGGGTCCACATCTGAATAAAGAAATAGGTAGACAGTTCCAACTTTTCTGAAGATAAATCTTTCATGAACGAAACCCGTGAATGAACTGGTTAGGTATTGTTGTTGTAAGCCTTAATTGATTACTACACCTGAACCAATTAACTTCAGTTTATTTGATTAATGAAGTGCCATAACAAGTTTAAGATGAATGCATTTTTTGCAAATGTTAGCACTCGTGACCAATTTTCCTAGTAATATATTATGTACTTCGAGAATTTCACTTAGCTCCTCTTGCGCAATCTCAGGTTACACTGCTAACGCAGGGTTAAACGTACACTACCTAGCGTCTGAAATGTGCGGCTCGTGTAAAGGTGCATTCAGACCAAACGAGCATTCGCTATTCTATCCCCCGCTCTACGAAATCAACGAATCACGTTTTGTGTAACGATCGAATTTCGTAGAGTGGGGGGATAGAATAGCGAATGCTCATTTGGTCTGAATGCACCATAATTAAACCCTTCTTAGTTGGTTAACCCGATATTGTGCAAGTGAGCCTAAGTAAGACTTACTGTGATAATGTATGGGCTAATGATCGGCATTATGGTATTTAATGCTTTTTTTGTGGCTTGCGTCACTCGTTTTTTAAGATATCCTAGGACCGGATGGCAACATTCACAGAATACAAAACTGAGACCATAATACGTAAGCCTCAAACCTTTCGTAGCTATTTCTTACCTACCTTATTCTAAAGAGTTTCAGTCATATTAGATTGAATGACGGAATGGCAAGAATCAGTGTGCGCGAGTATACGGCGGCGTCTGTTTGTGTCTGCACGCATTTTTGCCGCGCCGACGCTGCGCAGTGACAGATGGCGAGACGACATGACTGTACCGCTTTCTGATCTAAACAATCACTTGTTCTATAATCCTTTATTGTATACATTTAAACTAAATTATCAAATAAACACACAAATAAAGAAATCTTATCTAAAATAAAAACTAATAATCTAAATAGAAAGCTAAAAATACATTTAATAAAAATACTTACCTACAAAAAAAAAAAAAAACCTCATAAAAAGAATACCCCGTCGAGCAGGTCTGTCTGTGGCATGGACCCCATGACGCTGGCGGCGATCCCTCTTTGGATCGCAATGCTTATCCTTTGGGAAAAATAGGCGCCAGCTCTGGGGTCCCCAGAAGCGTGGATCAACTGAGACGTCCTCACAAATTGCTTCATGTCGGCTGACCAGGGCCCTAAGGTCTCCACCGCAAGCGCCGCAAAATCATAGTTTTGTAACAAACTAGAATACTTGCGGCGCTTGAGGATCTGAGCCTGATCAGCCGCAGCACCGGCCGAGGTGCGTGTTACCTGGATGTGAGACTGGGCGAATGTATCTACACATGTCACGTCCCACACCAGGGCCCTACCTAGTTTCCATGGCACCAATGTTACCCCATCTGGACGCTTGCCATCGTCTCTCACCATACCTGTGGGCTCCAAGGTAGAGGGTATTGAGACGGTGGCTAGCGCCCGATGTACTAGGTCGTTCAGGGTACCATGGCGGTACATGCGGCCGGCGCTTCTTTGACATGACAGACCGTGTCGTCCCAGCTGATCAACAGCTTTATCACAGACGCAGGTATGAGGAACACATATTTTGGACCCAAGGCGCAAACAAATGGCAATACGTAAGGTACCTGGGTCCAAGACAGTGCCTATATTTCTGGAGGGAAGAACGTTCAGCCAGTGTCCTGATTCCTGGGCTGAAACGGCCAAAAGACGAGCGCGTTCAGAGTCGGCCGGATTTCTTTCCAATAGTAAATTAAAATCGACTTTCAGGCGAGGGTTGTCCCAAGCCCTCTGAACGTGTTTTGTGGTTGGGATTTCCGCACCTGGGCACGAGTCTGACCAGGCTCTCTCTGCTTGCGCCAGGCTCGCTATCTCTACGACGGGTATCTGAGGACGGTTAAGAATAATACCGACGAGAGATAGCGAGCTGTAAGCGGAAGACAAGAAAGCGGGCAGGGCCACACTTAAAGAGGAGCGGATACCCAAACCGCCAAACCTTATAGGCAGAACGGCTTGAGACCATGAATTTGAATTAAATGATACATTGAGGACTTTGGACAAGGTGGACCGAAGAGTGTCGTCAATTGACGAAAGTAAATTTTGAAATTTCCACATGGAGCAGCTTCGGAGCAAATACATAAATTTTGGAGTAAACAAGCAACAGCGAATAATAAACATGGCCATGTGGGGATTTATTTCGAAAAGTGTGTCAGAGGTACTGTTAAACAGGTTCAGTTTGCAATTAATCACGGGACAGATTGCTTCGTCAAAAATCGGAGAACCTAGTAGTGTAAGGGAAGATTTGGAATGAACGGATATATTTGGCAAAAACAAACAATCACTTATATAAATACCTGGTAATTACTTCCGGTCTGGGTGTATAAAACATTTAAAGTCTTTTATACTACCCTTTTAAACAGGCCCAGATATATGGTTGTTGCGGGATCATTATTAGTCTAACATACGAGTAACATAACTCACGATTTTGATACAAGCCATATATGTACTGGCAGATTTTGTTGAAAAGTATTTATTTATTTAAACTTTGTTGCACAAAAAATGGAAAATTGTACAAATGGCGGACATGATGCTAAAAGGTATTCCCTATTCCTACTAGTCAACCATTGGGCCAAACAGAGACATTTTAGTTGAGCACCAATGGTTGACTGGTATACTGTAATGTCTAAGTATATGCTGCATTGTTTAGTCTGCGGCAAACAGGCATTCCCTTTTTAGCCCATCTAGTGATAACTATGATTCATTCTGATTTCGTTTGGTTGATGATTACCACAAAAATAGTTTTTGCAAGCTTCGCCTACTTAGTACAACCTGAAGAATAAACTGACGGGTGCAAGAGGGTTCTACTCACTGTGGTTACCAACCACGGCCACGGCGAGTGTCTTCAAAGCCCACAGATATATTGCCGCGAGGTTAAACCACAGGACAAATCAACTGTTCCGTCGTTACCATTTGCGTGCAAAGACTGGAGACCGATTCCAACATTATATTGTCGAATTGATTTGGTATGGTTTTGAATTTTTGACTTAGAATTATGTAAATCAGGCTCGTGTCTTGTCGATAAAAAGTCAACATTACATTCAGCGATAAACGAGTGTTGATCAGTAACAAGTGCAACAAACACCATTTATTTACACTGATAGGTACTTACCTCAATTCCTAAACCAGGGATCTGAACCAGTTTTAAAAAAAAACCTCAATGCAGCCCAACATTTTAAAATGTTACTTAACAACATCGTTTGTTTAAATTACTCCATTAACAAAAGAAATATATATCGAAGAACGAAAAAAGAACCGTCCTTTTGTATGTAGAAAATACCGGTAGGTATAGTTACCTATCCGATACCTGTCCTAAACTACTTTTTCCGAACACTATCTAAAATCCCCAATCTCGATCGATGGCGCAAGTTTCATTTCATTTCATTTCATTTCATTTATTTATTGTTAAGTCATGAACATATTTTTACATAATAAGGTCTTATAGCTAGTTTGCGAATTCATGACACCCTGTTAGGGCACACAATATTTGTTAATTCTAAGTTCTTATATCTATCAAAACATTCATATTGGAATTAATACATAAAACAATAACACCATAAATTTAAATTAAGCATATCAATTTCAATTTATATACATACAATTATTTAAAATCAATATCACAATAAATTAATCTATTAAAACAAATTATGTAAATAAATATTTAAAATGTATAATTTAGAAATTCCTCAATTGAATAATACGCCTGGTCAATTAACATGTCTTTTAATTTGTTTTTAAATAATCTGTCGTTTGGCTCTAATTTGATATTGTCCGGAATTTTATTGAAAATTAAGATACATTTATATTGAGGTCCCTTTTTGAAGATAGCTAGGTTCGATTTAGGTATAAGTAATTTGTTTTTATATTGGCTTCTAGTTTTCGATGTTTCTGGTTTTACCGGGAATAATTCTGGATGTTTACGAACAAAAAGAGCAGCTTCCATTATATATATAGAAGGTAACGTAAGCAGCCTAAGCTTGACAAAATGGGGGCGGCAGCTGTTCGGTATATGTACGTTACCTAATATGCGGATACACTTCTTTTGCATGACAAACAGTTGGTGGGAGTCTACGCTGTCCCCCCACAAGATCACACCATACCGGAGACTCGAGTAGATATACGCAAAGTAGACGGACATCGCAGATTCTAAATTCGTATTCGATTTTAGAATACTAAGTGCGTACGTATATCTAGCTATTTTTGTTTTGGTATTTTGAATATGCGTTTTCCAGTTTAAACTGGAGTCTATCGTGACACCCAGCAATTTAAATTCATTAACCTCTTCAATCAAATTATTATTAACTAGCAATTGCATTCCTAAGGGCTTTTTTTGGATGGGTTTAAATTGCATGATTTTTGTTTTATTGAGGTTTACTTCCAGATTATGATCTTCGAGCCACTTTTGAACCGTAAGGAAAGTGTGGCAGAGCTGTTCATTGCATTTTTTTGAGTCTGTGCCATTAAGTAGCAGGGAAATATCGTCCGCGAACATAACGCACTTGACATTTGCGTCTAATATTTCAGGCAAGTCATTTATGTACGATAAAAATAAGGAGCATCCTAACACACTTCCCTGAGGGAGTGAACAGGTAATCGAACGCAATTTCGAAGTGGTCGCCGTGACCTCGCGGGTCTCGTTATTACAGTGATCTATTTGCACAAACTGTTTCCGATTTTGTAGGTACGACTCAAACCATTTATGGGCAGTACCCCGTATTCCCATGCCGTATAGTTTAGTCAGCAAAATTTTATGGGATACTTTATCGTAGGCCTTCGTCATATCCAATAATAATCCTATTCCGTATTGTTTAGTGTTTATTTTCTCTAAGA